>OMKZ01034555.1:0-20629 GCA_900302535.1 Neoniphon sammara | reverse complement strand
CCTGACTTTGATCTGGCGTCAAGTCTGAATTCGCCGACGGCTTGCATTTCAGAGGCGGTTACTGGAGGGGCATTTTGCTAATCGTGTTTGCTTGTTAGCTAAATCCCACAGACCGCTGGAACAGTTGGGAGCATGTTATCTGTGAACTGCCGACTACTGTACTTAGCAAACATTTACTCAGTCGCCTTTGTTCCGGCGGTTTCCGCTGTGGTAGCCTAAGGCGCACCAGTTCTCCTATTCACTGACCTGAGACGGGCGATAGAATGAGAAAGTAGCGCCGGGTAAGGTTAATGATCGCTCAAGTGCCCGAAGCGCTCGACCACAAATGACTCAATCGTCTATGAGCTCTTGTTCTAGAAACAGCTGTCCCCCTTGTTCTTTCTTGGGACTCAAACACGCCAAGTTCATTAGGATTCTTTCTGAGGCCAAATGACTTCATTGGGATGATTTGGCTGTAAAGGTCAACACTGAAGACCTCTAATGACCACGGGGCCTGGGGTTTCTGCCAGACGATATTACAATCACCGTAGTCAGGGGGGCGTTACACACCGACGGAGGGCCACTAAAACGTGGCCAAGCTTGACAGTTCGCCGCCTGCCAGAAAGGTCAAGCCCCCAGGCTGTTCTGCATCAGCCCGGAAGACTGCGAGCCAGTTGTGGGAGTTGAACCGAGGTTCAGTGTCCAAAGTGTGAAGCGCGACAAGAGCAGCGGCAGCAGGTCGGGAGAGATAGCGGAGCTCAAAGGGCCCCGGAAGCGCTAGATCACTCTCACAGATGGAAGCTGCTCACTCACAGCTATATAGGTCGACTGCTTTTGTTCCGGGTCAGTGCACTACAGTAAGGCTTAACAGAGCAAGAAGCTGTAGTGCAGCCAGCAGCAGAGGGCGGGCCAGCGTACAGCCGCCTGGTTGACTGATTGTTTAGAAAGGAGAGTGGGCAGAGAAAGGGAACTGTGCAGTTTTATGGGACACTGGGAGATGGAGCAGAGAGGGAGGATAAAGGACATGAGGCATTAATGAAAGAGTGAACGAACCAGCGTCAGGATTAAGGGATGACAGGAGGTTGAGAAAGACAAGGGAATGGAAGAGAGGGAGAGAGGGGGAAAGTGTCAGAGATTGGTCGGTGTGATTGGATGTCGGACTCTGCAAGGACAGAAACACACCTGACAATCTGAGGCAGTGGAGAGATTAGAGAGAAACTGAGGAGTAAACAGAGGCCGAGGTTAGAGAAGCATGCGTGGGAAACCAAGCCAATACCGAGGCAGCGTGCAGAGATTTAGTTTTTTATTAAACAGTGATTTGCTGGAGGGTCATCCAACTGTGCTAAAATTATTGTCTCCACTTGACAGGGAAATCATTTTTATTGGCTGTTGAAGGGTTTCATTCCAAAAAGCTATATATCTCTGTTAAACTTTTTTTCTCTCTGATATTCAGACAATATTACAAAGGCACAGATGATTCTGTCCTCAAGCGTTCACATTTTGTAAGCAAAAGTCTTCAGCTGACTGGACTTTAACCTATAATGTCCTTAACATTTCAGCACTCATTTTTGTAAAGAGATGGAAACTTTATTCAGTTATGTTTTATCTGCTGTGCATTTTTATTCGTGGACTTTTCAGCATGTCAGACTGATTTTTTTTCCCTTTTTCATCAGTGCAAGTTCTTCTTGAGTTGGTGGCAATTTTCAAATGGTGGATATATCATCATGGAATAAAACTATATATCAACATAATGTACTGTAAGGACAATAAACACACCTGTCTTCAAGCTCTCTGACTCTTTGTTTCCACCTTTTCTTTTTCTGCCTTCCTACTACAACACTTTACTGATGAAATCACACACGCAGTGCGACTCTCAAAGATCAACCCTTTGTTTTTCAAGACATAAACTACCAAGTCCAGTGACACTGCACTGCAGCAGGGGAGGCATGAATTTACAGCTCAGACCCTGTGAAATACTCGTACTGGACTGCAGGTCGGGGATGGGGCGCAGCTGTGCTGCTATAGATCCAAGATCGAATTATTGGAGCCTGCTGAAGATTTCTGTTTTTTTCCCACTGCCTCCCCGAGGATAAAGAATTCCTCAGCTCTAATAAAAAGCCTAAATGAATTGTGATGTTGTCAGGAAGGAATAATTGCACCATCAAATACATTACCCAGAAGCTATTAAAATGGCAGAGGTGTAATTAAGTGTTGTGCTGTTGGGACAAGGATGAGAGGAAGTGCGGCTGGTACCACCCAAACACCGCTGTCTGCAGTGATGACTTTCCCAGACTTCAAAAAGTAACTGGAGTGGAGTCTGCTGAATGCGATACGGTAGGAACCATGCTGAAACTTGGAAAGTGTTGTGAATATAATATGCATTTACATGTGTTTAGTAAATTGAAGTCAAAGAGCATAGTGATATTTGGCTTGACTTCAGTCACACTCAGCTAAACAAAACAAAATGGGTCAACAATATCACACAGTCATACTCACGCATATGAGTTTCATTCCAATATATCCAACCATTTGAAAAACATGCTATCCGCTCTTGCAAAGTGAATGATTGCACAATTAAAACAAATTATGGTACTTTTTAGAGAACACTGGGTAACCTAAGCCCTTGCCAAAATATTACTTTTACAGACTGGATTTAGAGAAACTGAATGATACACACCACGTAACATAATTTTTTGGTTCATGAATGTATATATGGCATTTTGGAAGTGATATGCTAACATGTGCTCCAGATAGAAGGTGGTGCTGCTGAGTTTCTGGCCTCTGGTTGGTCTCTCATGGTAACCTGTGACAGTCTTTGTCTAGGGGCACAGTTTCCATTTGATTTATTACTCCGTGCCATAGTCATAATCTTGGTGTTCCCTCACTCGGGTTTGAACCCAGTTCCACTGCTCCAGCCCCTCGCATCCATATTTTGGGGCTGTCTCCCATCCTCTGCTGGGCAGACAGAGGAGATTCATCACTATTACTGCAGCGACAGGTCTATTACCTCCAGAGACTAAGAAAACAAGAGAAGAAACTTTTCGAAGGAGCCATTTAAGAAAGCTACAGTAAGGACTGTGCCAAACTTTTCACTTTCTTTGCTAGTGCCGTGAGATAATTAAGCTAATGCCTGCAAGACCGACGGCTTTTAAAATCCTGTTCTGAGCTTCTTTTCTTTGCACCTCGTGTTTGATGAAAGTCTAGACATGAGTACATTCAGTTCATTCTAATGTGTAACTGTAATGCACTCATGAGACCTACTGAAGTTTTTTAAGACCATCTGTTTATTCACATTTGTGCAATGCACTGAATTATGGATGACTGGAATGTTTCTGCAAAAGATGGGCAGCCAGTTTGAATCCCCAGACCAGGTGGGAATTTCTGGCCAGGCAATGAGAATTCAGTGTGTGATTGATTGACATCTTCTCTTTCCTCAACAATCACTCAAGGCACCATTGAGCAAGGCATTTACTACTCAATTTACCATATTCACACAGCGGCCATCACGCTCTAACATCACACATAGCGTGGGAAGCTCAAATTTTGTTCACAGGAGGACAGTGTCTTACTGCTGTGAAAATAAAATATGAAATAGCAATCTTGGCCACATTTATTTTTTAAAGTTTATACTAGAAGCAAAACTTTTAGGTACACTAAATTTTGCTGTCAAACTTGCAGTGTAACTAGCTGTCTTTTCACCTCACCTCAGCTTGTTACCGAATGTTACCTTGACTTTCTCTTTCCTATCAGTTCACATACAACACCATCTCACTGTAACTAGCATGTGATGAATGCTCATTTTAGGCTGGCTTTACGTGGTGCAACTGAAATGCAACTTCAATTCCAAACTTGGAGTTCCAGGGGACCCATCCAACGAAAATTATAAATTTGGTTTGCATCATCATTTGGAATGTTCCATATGGGTTTGTTGACATGGCAACAGTAAAAGATACATTTGCAACCTGCAGCTAATTCCATGGAAGTTGCATTGTGTGAAGCCAGCCTTAGCTGTTGTCAATTGGATGACCAAACATGCTGTTTTACCTTGGAGTATGTCCCTCCTGCCAGATGTCCCTCCACATTTTCACTGTCCATAAGTAATGCATGGAATGACCCGTGACCAACAGGCACCTCGGGTAAAATGTGAGTTTGGGTGGTTACAGGTCAGCAAAATAAAGTTATGAATACCTGCAGGTGGGTTGTGGGCTTAAAAGATTAAAATATCAACCATGTAAAGTACCGTACAGAAGAATATTCTTTTCTAAATTAGTAACTTTGAGTTGGTAATGCAGGCAGATCACTACTATCCAATCAATCCAAATCAATTTTCATTGATTTTGTTCCATGTGTAATACAACACTACCCATTATATCCTAAGAGAGAGCACAGGGCAATAGCTAAAGGAAGAGCACCCAAGAGAGTCTGATCTTCTACAACATGCTCCCCTCCCTTTTCCAATCTTATTTTCTCTACCTTTTGTTACCCTGACTGTGTCATCACTTCCTTATCTTCCTGAGCAAGTGTAGGAGAAGCAAGCATTCTCACCATGTGCCACCCTGATTTATTCTTTCCGATTCCTGCAGGGCCCTTATGAGATATTCCATGCCGCAACAAGTTGCTTTCCATTGTCTACAAGATCAGATCACTTTCAACTGCAATATTTTCTGATTATTTTGCATTCAGCTTAGCTCTTACTGTGGTGGATTTTTCTTTGTTTCTTGGGGTTATTACAGAGTTTCTTAAACTCGCAGCAAAGGTAGAAAATGGATTGCAGGCCTGTTTTCTGGAGTTTTGATATGGCTGAGTGTAAATTTACTCAATTTATGTCCTGGGCTGAAAACGGTTAAGAGCTCCAGCTGTTTGCTGAGTATCAAATAACAAACACCAGTTGAGGAGAGAGAGAGAGTTTTATGCATTTTCTGGAAAATACCACATCTGTTAAGCCAGGCTGTTTCGCAAAGTTTTCAGGGAACTTTTAAAGAAGTATTGCAGCAAACTAGTTTCTCAATCGTGTCAACAGTATCGACTCCAAAATCTCCCTCTTTGTTGTTATTGTCGACACACCTGCCGGCCTGCTTGGTATGCCGCTCAGTCACCATGCCGCCGTATCAGCATAAGTCCCAACTGAGAGGTGATAGGTGGCACACCACTGCACAAACAAGCCTGGGTAAACGCACTGCTGGGATAGGATCGAACGGCTTGTCCAGGATAGGGACGAAACCCCTCAGCGCTAAGACAGCCGCCTGTGGGAATCATCCGTGTGTGAGATCTTGAGTGAACGGGAGAATCTTGGCGTGTAATGTCCTATCTTCGGCAGGGCTGTGGATGCATGACGCACACCAGCACGGGCGATAAGGGCTCAAGATGGGAGGGTGGTGTGACCATAGATAAGCCCAGGGAGAGAGGCTGAGGGAAGGGGAGAAGGGGTGGAGGTGCAGGGATAGACTGGACTCTTAAAATGTGACAGGGCTGAGGGTAGCAGATAGGACAGCCGCCGCATCTCACATTTTGCTGCATAGTCATCCATCGTCTGATTCAACAGTTGCGGTTATCTTCTGATTAGGAGTCATTTGTGCTTGGCAGGAACTTATTTTCAAGCTGTCTGACTGACAGTATCATAGCAGTATGTGGGCTTTGCGTCGGCTTGTATATTGTGTGAGAAAAATAAAATATTTCTGAAGTTGACAATTACAGTAAATTCCTGAGAACAACAGCAGTACATCATATAATTTGAGTACTATTGCAACATGTATCTGTGAAGTCATTCTCCTTGTTGAAGACTTGATCAGTTTCAGCCATATTGGAACAGTTGCGCCTTCTTGGATCAGAACTATGGGATCTTTAAGGCCTTGAACTGAGAGCCATCTGGGCTTACTCCACAGTTGTGTACTTTGTAGGCTTTCCACAGCTTAATATCATTATTTATGTGTCCCAGTGAAAGAAAGAGCAGGCATGCAAACAATACACACCACCTGAATATAGTTACTCTGCTTTACAGCCCAAAATATAGAAAAGAAGGGCAATCTGGTGAAATATATTGCAGAGAATACTTTCCATGGGTCATAGAGGTCTCTTACCATAAGTTTCTCATCAGGAGTCTTGATGAGGTTTAAGACCTAATATGAATATCTGCTATTAATATCTTCAGTCCAGTTGATGAAATATAGATTAAGATAGTCATTTTCTAAATGAATGCCTGCCATCTGATATGAGCAAATTTACAGTAGCTATTAGGCTATGATAGGGCAGCTGATAAGTGTGCGCAAGAGAGGTCTGCTCAGACAAATAGAATTTGACATTCAGCAATTCGATAAATTTACTCTTTGCAGTCCTTGTCAAAGCCTTGTCAACTTTGTGTTCGGAATGGCAAATAGGCGACAAATGACTTGGCAGCGGGAATAAAAACAACTGTGTGAGTGGGTGTCTAACGGTTACTGTGTGTATATGAAACATGTATGTGTGTGCTGGATGGAAATGTATTTGAGTGACTGTGTGTATGCGAGCATGTATGTATTTCCTAAATGTTATGGTCACGCTCAGTCCATTCATATTACTACAAATTATGCGCATATAGTTCCATTCAGGGATCCTGTGGCTTAAACATCTTCAAATTAAACTCAGGCGAGCCGCTTATTTGCCAGGCAGCTGGCAAATAAGGGGCATATAACAACATTTAGTTAAAGGTACAAAATTGAGGACTGACTGAAGTAAGGACTGATTAGACTCAAATGACAAAGATGTGGAACATAAATTATCAATGATGATGAGAACCATGTAGACCCAACCATCATATTTCTGGGTTATTCCACTGTTTTTCTCAGGTGAGGCTAAAGGGTCCTCATTTCAATGCAATTTTACATAATGCACCTATAAGTTTATGCATACATGTTCAGTGCATAAGTAGAACAAATCCAATGCATGCAGCACAATGCATCTACATTAGAATTGTGCAGAATAAATGGATCCTTTGATTTAAAATGAACAAACTTTTACTAGAGAGCAATACAGACAAAGCGTTAAAGGGAAAATCCAGCCTGGGATACTGTTACACTGTTATACATCATCATGTGATGTTAAGTGTTGTAATTTACTTTTTTAATCTGCCCACTTTGTTTCAATTTACCCAATCTACTTCTGCTTCAGATGATTTACGTTTCCAAGAATGACTTTTTCAGAACGCCAAGAGAAAGAAACATAGGTGGACATACAGGAATATAAATACTCCATTTCCTCAATTAGTGACCGGGGTCTTTATTTACCTCAACTGCAGAGGATACCAGGCCTTGATTGGAGGCAGGCTGTTATTTGGGAGCACCTTTATGTCTAATTCCCTCTGTTTGATATGTATATTTGCTCATCTTTTAGTACAAAGTTACCTTTTTTTTTCTAATCTGCATCCATTTTGTAGACCGACCACCCCAAAAAAATTTGATCAGGAGAGGGGCGAAAATAAGCACACTGACTACTACTCTCCCAGTCAAATTTTCTCCCCCTACTATATATATATATTTTTTGTTTTGTTTTGTTTTGTTTTGTGTTGACCACACTCCCAGCCATAACTGGAGACCCAGCTTTTAAATTCAGTACCAGCTTTTATTTGAGGAAATATGGTATACTCCATATAGGTAGCTATAGTCTATAGATATGCCAGCTAGTCCATGATTGTCGTGGTGTGTCTTTGATCTGGGATGTGCCCCTTAACTTACGATGCCTCATGTCTTGCGGCAGCATTGCATTCTGGTCTGAGGCTCCTGTTGGTGGAGAAAGTAACTCTGCCTCTTCCATGATGTCTCTGCCTCTTTCTCCCTCCATAATTGCTTGGTGCAAATGGCGGCTCTACCAAGAAGCCCTCGCTCTTTGATTCTGAGGGACTGACACCAAAGCCTGATGTTTACCAATGATGCTTTTAATCACAAAAACTGTTTCTGCTATGAAGTTCTATTGTAGCAGCACTAGAAATATCTTGACATAACATCAAATCACCTATGGTTGGGTGATCCAGACAACAAAATGGACTGCAAGGTGCGTCACCAGTAGCTGTTTTGAACAGTGTTAACATGTTACAGGGTGGATTTTTCTTTAAAGTGTGATCAAGCGGTAAGCCTGCCAAAATGTGTGTGCAACTGTGTGCACAAGCACAGGCAGATCCACCATTACAGTATCTTGATCTGATAGGCCAAGTCCCATATCGTCACGCCGTGAAATGTCAACACTGAGGGTTAAGTGTCTGAGTATTTTTATCTCCTCATCCTACTCCTGCATGTGGGAGGTGACAGCCATGGAGGTGGCCTGTCACAGGGTTTCACCTAGTTGTAGCTTTAATCAATGGTGAGTGCAGCGCTCGGTCGTGGCAACGGAGGAGAACGTATAAAGGGACAGCTGTAGCCAACATCCAGACCGGAGCTAATGTGTTGAGGAGAAAACATCCTCGCATGTGGGTGGAATCACAGATCAGCAGAGTGGGACCACACAAGAGACGTGCAGACACTGAGACAGACAAACATGCACGTGAGTCACTGCATGTAGGGTTTGGTTGCATTCAGGAAGTGTTGGGATTCTTCCAAATCCCAACACTGGGAATGGTTTTGTATAGAACGGCTCTTACTGTATATACATCTATATGTAGAGGATTAAGAATAGACCTACTGTATGATTGTTATGAATCATAATGTGACTTATTATTACAGTTCATAGTGAGTCCTCCACACCATACAAAGGTATAAATTTGTGTGTGTGTTTTGGTTTGGGTTATACATTTTTTCAGGTCAAAAAGAACAGGTTCTTGTATTGTATAATGCATAGGTTCTGTTTCTTCTCTGAA
This sequence comes from Neoniphon sammara, assembly GCA_900302535.1. Taxonomy (NCBI): domain Eukaryota; kingdom Metazoa; phylum Chordata; class Actinopteri; order Holocentriformes; family Holocentridae; genus Neoniphon; species Neoniphon sammara. The sequence continues at coordinate 11,829 of OMKZ01034555.1, read as the reverse complement.
ACAAGCAGGAAAAAAGCCCTTGTGGTCCTTATCAAACCAAAAAAAGCACACATTATGGCAGATATTTTACTAAAAAGCAAAGTTGTATTTTGCCAATTTAAAATGCTGACTTTTATTTGAAATCTAATATCACCAAAGTTGCAACACAGTCATACCAAGTGGCCTTGAGCGCAATGGAAGGTTTATCACGAGGCTTCACTCATTCAAAAACAGCAACACTAATCCTTAAAATACTGAGGGATACTGAAATATGCATGCATATTTCAGTATCCCTAAAACAATGACGATGCAGTGTTATTTCAACAGAAGTGTTTATTTTTGTTAATTTTTAGACAGGTGAAGTTTGGGCCTACAGCTGCAGCAGAAGGAAACAGGGGCACTGTGACACAGTGACACAGGGAGGAGTGGTGAAGTGATAAATTGGGGTACCTGGGTGTATCTGTTCCCTGTTTCTCCAACAACTGCCGCCAGTCATGAGTGATACAAATTACTTCCTGCAACAAATTAGGTCTGTTTACGTGTCGCAGCCTGGAGTTATGTCCATGTCTTGTACCTCTGTATCTTTTTCTTCGTGTTTTGTTCCATTTTTCTCTGTCACCTGTTGCAGCCAGTTATTGATGCGGGCCTTGTCCTTGTCTATATATCCGTGCCAGGGGCTTGGCATGTTGTTCCAATCGCAAAACAAAAGAAGCCATTAATTAATGACAGTGACACAATGGGAAAGCTCTGTGAACACTGATGAATTTAAGTTGAAAACACCAACTCAGATTCATTAGCGGCTGGCTACCTTTGTGCTGACTCATGCTGAAAAGACGCAGAGTTGAACGTCCCATCCATCATACATCTGTGAGGGAAGAGATGACCTCATAAGAGGTTGTAAAATGTGCATTGCGTTTTTGTTGTGAAATCATAGCAGTTGCATATTCATACCCCTCCTAGCAGTAAATGTGCCAGCGACCTAAAACGATCCATTTATCTACTTGGTTACAGACGTCAACTTGTTTAGTCCTGGTTTATTATTTCTCATTTGTTCTTGTCTGTTTATGTTCTATACCTCATTCCTCATTTTTGTTCGAGCGCACCAACATTTTTTATGTCCGCTTCTTCTTTTTAAGAGACGATAATGATGGTGGAGGTGGTCCTGCTGGTGGTGATGAAGAAGATGATGATGAGAGTTGCGTTTATAATTACTCAAGATGTTTCAAACTTTTGAAAGTGGATCAGATCAGAGCAGTGTGGCACAAGTAAAAGTAGAAAGATGGACCGGTAACACCAAAAAAATACAGAAGTGGAGACGAGACCTCCGGGGATTAGAATCTAGCGGATGAAGAATAACTTCAGAGGAGAAAATGAGGAGACAAAGTGGAACAGAGAAAGCGAGAGAAAAAAAATCAAAAACATATCCAGGATGATTGGGAGGGGGCAGTAGGAAAGATGAAAGAGGAAACAGAAATGATGGAGGAAGAGAAGTAGCAAGATCGAGGGAAGACAATACAGAGATAGAGGGAGATGAGAAGTGAGAATGCATAGCAGCAAGGCAATGAAGGAAAAACATGTAGGATAGTTAGCAAAGGGCAAAAGGGGAAGACAGAGAGAGAAAGTTGGAAGGAAAGAATTGGAAAAGTAGCACATGGAAAAAGGGCCATAAAAAACAGTGAGAGAAGTGAGAGATGGGATGTGGAGAGCGTGAGAAAGATGAAGGAAGAACATATGGGACAGGTGGCGAAAGGTCAGAAGTGAAAGGTAGAGAACAAGAGAGGATGGGAAGGAGTGTTGAAGGCGAAGACAGAAAAAGAGAGATTAGATCCAGAGAATGAAAGATGGGTGGAGGGATGGGTAGCAAAGGAGAAAAAGATGACAGGAACAGGAAGATATAGGGAACAAGAGAGAGACCGGGAGAAGGAGAAAGATGGAGGGGGTTCGTTCTGTTTGTCCTGACTCTGAGCCGCCTGCTAAGCAGATGATGATAAATGAGGCGGTGGGGAGGCCGGCTCCCCGCTCCGCTCGCCGGATGGAGAGCTGCACACTAGTCTTTTCTCTCTAATTACCTCTCACTTACCATTAGCACTGCCATAGCCACTCAGTTCCACCATCAGTTCCCAACCCCACCTACCCTTTCATCTTCCACTCATCCCCAACGCAACTAAGGGTCTTCAGCTGCTGGTTGGTCTGTGATTTCTTCGTGCATATGCACACTAAGGGGCCGTTTACACAGAGGACCTGCTTGCGAGAAAAAAAACGCGAGTCGCAACGTTACTGTAGTTGGGACACGGCGTCATTTAAAAGCGAAGAGGCAAAAACAAAGACGGCATCCTCTTTTAGACGGCATCTCACTGTTGCTATGACAACACATCGCATCGCGCCCAGCACATAGTCTTATTAACGGCCGTTATATCTGTCTAAAATATACTTATTTTCTACCAGAAATGGACAAGACTTCAACTTTGGATGCCGTCCAAAAACAGCGAGCAACAGCAGGGCCCTGCGTTCAAAAACAGCGAGACGTGACGCGAGGTAGAAAGACGTCCGTCTGACGTGTGTTCACATAGGGAAACAATTAAAAAATAGCGCAGTGAAATTCAGACATGTCCTCTGTGTGAACGGCCCCTAAGGCTTCAGTGCATGTGCAAACTTATGCGCACAAGGGCACCTTGGTCATGTGGCTGTAGGTCCTCAAGTTTGCCGTGACTTTGTAGTCACAAAGAGTAATTTGCACACTGTAATAAAAAGGGCCAAATGCGAAGGTCCAGACTAGAAATTGTTTCTATTTATATGTATTAGTCCATAATGTTCACAGAAATAGTGAAGAATTGGAGTCAAGTTCCATCACCAGCTGGTCTATTCTGACCTTCCCTAATGCCTCTTCTACACCCACCATCCATCCAACTTTCCCTTTATAGTTTTTATCATTAGAGTAATGTATGCCGTTTCTCTTGCAGATTCTGTTTTGACCACTTCACCCTGCCCACGAGTCCTCTTATACCTCCATCATCCTTTTGTAATAAGTTCTGTCATCTCATAGGAGCAAACCTCTCTAGACTGCAAAAAATATTCACTTTAGTCTAGTGTTGTGTCTTAAAATGTTGTCTTCCTGAAAACAAGCAAAGGAAAATCTGAGAATTAGATGGGTGAGACGACATCACTTCCAATGTACTTTCATGTTTCAGATTTTTTTTCATGAAAGAAACGATGATATACATAAGCCTGGTCACTATATGTTTTGATTCAAGAAAATTCTTGAAGAAAGTTGATTTGCATGCAAATTGTTAGCATAAATCTTTTTGCTGTTTTCTTTTAACAAGTGATTCGTATTATCAGTTTCTGTGACACTGCCAAATTAGAGTCTGAAGTCATTCACCACTTGTTATTCATGAAGTCCCAAGCAGACTATTCTGAACCGTGATGTTCCTTCACTTCTTTTGTAACTCTGGACCTTCAAGGTTTATTAGTGTCACCTTCTGAAACCTTGAAGCAGAGTAAGCGCTGATAATGTGCGAGGTGGATGATGCAGCACGCCGGTGACACTGCGTGAATCGTCCCTGGTGATAAATTAGCTATCTCACATTCACTTCTGCTAACCCTCCTTATTTGATGACATGAAGAATCTTCCTTCGTCTTCCAAATCAAGTGCCTCATGGACATTTTTCTCTCCATCTCTGCGTGGTTGTTATTGATTGAGCAAGAGGACTCTGGACAGTCAGTAATTAAACGGAACGACTGGAGGGTGTAAAATTAGCCTTTGTGTCATTAGACTGGAACGACAGACTGGTAAAAGAACAAGTGCGGCCCAGATGACTGATGACTGAAGGCCAATTAAAAGGCAGAGCAAAGAAGGGATGAGAATGGCTGAAGATGTGGCAGGGAAGAGTATGGATTTGTCTTGGATAATGAACTCTTCAGCTGCCATCGATCTGTGGAGAAAGAGATGGTAGATCAAGGATCCACTTTGAAGAAGCTCAGGGGAATCAGTGTGGATGGTTTGCTTTAGATCTCTAGATGAATTTGTAAACATTAAATTGGTTTCCTTTTGAGGTTGGGAAATTGTTTTTTTCAACATAATCCAAGCTCCTATTTTAATTGTTAAGCCTTTTTTGATGTCTAAGATCCTTAAATGAACTGTGTCTGAAGTCAAGATCATTATTTTTCCTGAGGGCATTCATCTCTACTGTTTGATGAATGGTTTGACCTTCAACTCTGCACACATCACATGTTGCTCTTAAACAATCATGTCAGTAGTTTAGAGCAATGGGGCTTGAGCTCTACTGGCCAAAATGTGTCCATTACAGCAATTTCTCTCAGAATTTGGCTTCTTATACTTTCAAGAGTGCACACCGCAGAGGACCACTTGGTTCTGGGTTAGGGTTACACTTGGCACTGAGCTTTGGTAGCAGGTACAGAACTGTTCAATGCAGTCAAGTCCTGAAGGTCATGGCCATAACATTTCTCCAAGGAGGGGCTGGAAATGTTCTTTGATGGAAAACAGTTGATAATTATACTGTGGGTGTAGTTTCAATTATATGGGCGAAATGGTTATCCAAGGCGTTGCACCAGTCATGAAGTCATGAAGCGCCGAAAGCACAAACTGATGCAAACCTCTAACTGGTTGATTGTAAAAATATTGCACCACCACCATCCTGAACCCTCTACTACACATATAGTACTTCCATCACTATACAACTTCGGCCATTCCTTCCTCTCCTTTACATCTAAAATGTCATCGTAGATTAAGGAAGTGATACTAATTTACATAACTCAAAGAGTATAACACTCTTTCCATATTTGCCACTTCCCCTGTGTTAGAAATTAACAATCCAGCACGTAATAGAGGAACAAATCCCAGCCCTCTACTTCTCTCTCTTTGCAACGTGGTTACACATGGGCTGCATTTGTGTAATAACCATGCTCAAATGCTTGTAACATCTCGGTTAAGTCGCTTGTAAGCCTCTGTTCAATAAAAGCTCTCTGAATGAAAAGGCCATGACGTCAGCTCTGTTTGCAGGCTAATCTCTGGAACCAATACTCCTTTCTGGCTCTGCTACTAACCTTGGCCAACTTGAAACTAATCAAGATTTGAAGGAAGTGGAAAAGAAGAAAAGAAACAAGCTCTGGATGAAAGTGTTGCACTCTCCATTCAATATAACACGCTCTCGCTTCAGCGATTTCTCTGAATAATGGATCTACAGTTTGTCCCATTTTCAGAGTTGATATTGGAGTTTGACCATTGCAGAATTTGCCAATTGTAATTCCTTTGAGAAACTAATGCATAGTTTTTATGTGTATTATATTATATTATATAGTATCTGTAGTATTATATAGTTTCTGAATCTTAGGAACACAATCCTAAGGAATTCTGGGTCTTCTTAAGAGCATACAGTATGTCCATAGGATCAACATTGACCATCACAGATAAATCATCACATTTGGCCAAGGACTTTGAGCTAGTATAATTTGAATGGGAAGTCATCTTTGTTTTACTGCCTGTTTGGACCTGTGCAACATCTACAGTTTTTCTCCATCCAAAGTTCATGCAAGTTTTGTGAGCCAAAAACCTGACTCTGCCTGGAAAGTTGTCAAGGATACGAGAGAATAATAAGAGAGAAAGTGCTTACATGAGACAAACTTGAGTTGTGTTTTGTCTCCTTGCAGCCAAGCAGAATGTGGCTGTGAGGACGCAGGTGTCCAAGGCTTGGGTGGAGGTGGCTGGCTGGGACAACGCCAAGCCTGTTTTTTTTGGTTCTCTAGTTTATCTGTTGTTGATTGGAATTTATTTTCATGGCCAAACTGCTGGATTATAAAGTCAAGGACTGGAAAATAAATGGAGCTTCTTTTTTTTTTTTGGAACTGAAACTATTTTGTGGAGATTCGTTTTGTTTGCATGCCCCAAAACTTATTTTCCATAGTGGGTAGGAGTTCACATAGGAAATGCTACAGTGCCGGCTGACCGAGATTCACCACAGAGACCAGAAATCAGTTTATGTGCAGACTAATGTTCAGTAAAAGCTGATCTAACTTGCAAACTGTTGAGTGATACATGAACAGCGTGTGGTTAGAACATTCACCACTGGCAATGTGGAAATATGTTGCTAACCTAAAGCCCAACGAGAAATGGAAGATCTGTGCCAAACAAAGTCAGATAGAATTGTGCATGATTGTTTTTTTCCTTCTCTGTTGCATCGGCACATTTTCCTATAGTGAAAACAGGCTGTGATATGTGCATCTGATATTTTCCCGAGACAAGATGTGCTCTGTGCTTGATGTCTGCAGTCAGGCAGTGAGTGAGTGTAACAGCATATTTATCTGTTTATTTCTACATTTAGAAATTCGGGGAAGTTGGTGATGTCTACAAATAGTTTGGCCCAGACATCCATGACGTCTGTAATCCTCCACAGCATGGATCAATACTTTCAAATAATCCTCAGTGTTTGTTTTAACTTGCTTGGAGCTCCAGGTGGGTGGAGTATACTGCATGAGCACATTTCAGATCGTGTCAGTTAAGCTGTCCGTTGCAGAGAAGTATTAAAGTATTACACTGACAAATATTTCCTCCCATTTGATAGGCCAAGTGGATTTAAAACAAACACTACCAATTAATTTCAAATACTTACTGACCTACATCTGAAAGTATTGCTCATCATTATTGGTGAAATGTTCAGTGGCCTGGGCTCATGGACATTTATTAGCGAATGCATCTCACAGCACTGACTTTGATTCACCTCTGCCTTTTAAGCTCTGACAAATTGGAAGAGCCGATCAGGGATACTGCAAGATTAGTGTTGGGTGATGACAGCATGGTCTAGTAATTAGAAAGGATGACCTGGGATCAGTTTTCTCCACAGGGAAGGAATTCACCTCCAAATTCCCTCCCTTGGGGATCAATAACGTGACACATTATTATTGTTTATCATTCCAGAAAAACTTGACATATATGGCCCCAATGCAGATACAGTTTCACATGGCTATTCACAATCTGACCATTTTTCTATGCTGCGCCTTCTTTTTTTCAAACCCCATTATTTATTAAAGCTATTATTTAGTAGTTTTTGTGCACTGTTCCTTTTGTCTGAAGTGTTTGGTTGTTGTTTTTCCCTCCAAGAGCTGCACTCAAGATAAGTTGCACTGTATTTCCCGCAATGTTCCATAGCAGAATCACAGGGCTACTTCACTTCCACACATCAGTTGCATCAACCTCAATTTATTTACTAAAATGCACTTTGCCACGCTCCAAACTGCCTTGGTGCTCTCAGAACCCCTTATCTAATACGATTTATCAGCAATGCACCACATGTGGCAGGGAAAATGCAAGTCGGGCTGCCAAAAAATGTTTCCTGATCAGTCCTTTGAAGTCACAAGGTGCCTGGCATTCTTGAGAGCAGCCAATAGTGTTGTGTGCCACTCCAAGTTTGCCATCACTCAGTCACAAAAGCCACTCAGACGGCAGCATGGAGCGGCATTCGGAGGGAAAATGTGTAAATTGTGTCCCTAAATGATGTGAAATGCCTTTTGTTCGGCCTGGAAGTATTTCTGGAAAGTGCTTTAAATGTTGCCATGGAAACAAGGAAAGTAGTGTTGTTTACTTGGAAAGTGTTACACTCCGTTTATTTTTTTTTGCGGCAGTTTCTTCTCATGAGTGAGTTTAATGTGTTTTTTTTTTATTATTATTATTCTCACAGTTCACAAGCTTTAACATTTCTCACAGCAGGTCTTAAACATTTTCTCTGATTTGTGGATTTTTTTTTCTTTTTTTCTTTTTTTTTTTTAACCCAGAGTGAGCCAGTTACTTACAGTCAGTCTTCAGTGCCTCCAGGAAGACATCTACTGGACAAATGGCTGGTTCAGGGATCAAACCTCTGATCTCCTTGCTGAACTATGCTGCTGACTTGCCTACATCTTCACATATAAATGAATGCACACACACACACACACACACACACACACATATATAGAGAGAGAGAGAGATCCTGTCACCTCCATTGTCCCATTAATCTGAATCCTTAAATAAACCCAGGGCGCCCTAGGCTCTGAGGTTTATTAATATTGCAGCTCCGTTGGTATTCATTATGAATGAGAACAAGTGTGAAGACCCAGAACAGGCTGCAAAACAGAACAGGGCTGTGGCTGTAACAATGCAGGTCACACAGATAATCGGCATGCCCCGCCAACCTCTACGTATCTGGTAAGGCTCGCGCTGGGCACGGCTCAGAGAAACCTTGACAAGTTACTCCATTCTCCATAACGTGTGAGTAAGAAATCTGTTAACATCGCAGACAGAATTAGTGAAAATAGTGTTTTCACTTCTTCAATGTCACCCTCTGTAATACTGCAGGTTTTGAAAAATGTTAATGAAGGACAGTGACATTTGCATGAGATATTATGTAGGTATGGATGGTACAAAGCGTGATACATTTTTCTGCTTTGACAGAAAATGAGAAACATTATTCACTCAATTAGGAGCTTGCTAAATGGGATTAAATGTCAAGGTGTCTGTTTCTATCTGCACTCTCTCTCTCTCTCTCTCGGTTTGCCACCATTTTGTCCTGTCACAACGAGCTTTCACGTTTGCAAAGCAGACCAGAGTAGAGCGACCAGAGAGTCTCTTTATAAATGATTTACTTTTTCCATTAAAATGTCCTGTGACATCTGCAACGCCTGACCTGGCATTAGAGCTGGTGGCAGCGGAGTGCCACAAGGTGCTGAACCAGGTCCTCTCCCACTTTTCCTGAGATGATGTTACTTGTGAAGTCCAACAACTAGAGTTAAGTGCTTCCTGATTTAGTAGGGGGCATATACATGTGTGTGTGTATATATATATAGTAACACCATCAGAGAGCCTGGCCAACGAGTGCATCACATTTGTTTGAAACAACACTGCAAAATCTGCACAAACTAAGACTTTCAGGAATTGCAAGACTTCTTAGTCTCTCGCTGGTTTTTGAAATTTTATTTTTGAAAATATAAAATGGGGTTTTAACAGGTTTCAAAGGACAATCTCAACTGTTAAACACAAAACACCAACTTAATTTATTTATTATTACACTGTTGGTATAATATTGTTATAATAGCCTATTTCTTTTTTATCCCAGCCTTTTTTTTAATAAAATTCCCATGCTTTTGCTTTCTGTAAATACAGTATATTTTTAGTGAATACTTTATGGTAGTGCAGCGGGTGTATATAATAACGCCAAACCAATAATTTTTTGAACAATCCCACTGTGTCCCCTTCCATCAAAACTGCCTTTTGTTTCTTGATTGATAACCCATTAGTTTATTATGTTCCGGCCAAACATCCTGTCATGTCAGGAGAAACTGAATTATGGAAGGACACTCTGAAATACTGTTTTACTTAAGTATAACCTAAGATTTTCATCACTCTCTTAGTGTCCATGGAGTTGTGACAACATCAGCAAATCTCTGGGAGACATACTGTGGTCATTTTGAGCAATAGGACATTAAAAATGTTGCTTAGTACTTTAAATTCAAGGAAGAGAAAAACACCAACTTGCACTCACTTCTATTTTCCACCACAGAAGTGATGTAGTTCAAGAAAAGTGACTTGACCTCACCGTTTTCCCTGTTCCCCTTCTTTGTCACCACCACTTTCCAATAAGCCATTCCCTGAGCCTCAGCTTGTCTTTCAGTTTAATATTCAGCAAACAGAAACACACACACACGCACACATACACACGCACACACACACACACACACACACACACACACACACACACACACACACCTCCACTCTCTGGAGGAGGAATGACTGTATCTGTCCTGCCAGGTGTGCTCTCAGCAGTGACTGTGACCCCAGACAGAGATCTGCTCTCTGCGGCGCTGCAGGGGGAAATAAACCACAAAGCTGCTCCAACCACTTTTTCCTCTCATCCGTCCTCTCCAGTGCAACCCGTATAAAAATTGTCGACTTTTGGGAACGTCTGAAGTGTGACAGGAATTTCCTTTTTTTCTGCATTTTCATCTCAGAGACTTGCTCAATTTGTTTTCTTGCAAACTCATGAATAAGGAGTATTTAGTTCACCTCATCTGGTTTATACAAGAAGGATCACAATTTTGATACTACTTTTATACCACAGTAAAATACTTAATATTGATTTCTCTAAATGTTGAAGACTGTTGCCAAGTTAATGACTTTTCAGCCTAGATGCTAGTTGATTTTGGCTGTCTGAATCTAGGCTGTCAAATCCAGCAACTCTTTCTAACCCATGGCAAAAAAAATATGTGTTGACTTGCAAGTATTTAGTGACAAATTGGTAAAGCTGATACTGATTTGTGCTGCTTGTATGTCTGGTCCAAAAATATCCTGTGAGTGCCGTACCCATATGCAGTATACGGTCTCCCTCAGCAAAGAATGCATGGCTTGCATCAAATATATTCATATGCAAATGAACACATGATGTCATCTGATGGCTTTTAGTGACTTTCTGAAGAGCCAGGCACTACTTTTCTGGGAATAGAGTTAACAACACTGATTGGAACAGACAGAGCTGCAGTCTGGCTCTTGACAGCGCAACAGTCAGCACAAAATACAACCAGGTCAAACAGCTGACAACATGACAACAGCATCAAACAGTCCACAAACTGAATCCCTAATATTACCTACCACGAGCAAAATATGGAACTATTTAGCTTACTCAGCCAACAAAGATGTGCACCAAATCAAAATCAAAAGCCCCGAGCAAAAGTTGCTACAAAGCTGTCCAGATCAAGTGTGGCAGCACATTACTTGATGGTTTATTGTAGTATAATCACATTTTTAGGCAAGGCAAATTTATTTACAGAGCACATTTCATACACAGGGGTGCCTCACGTAAAAAGACATAATAAAAGAAAAATTGAGTAAAAAGTAAATTCATATAAGGTGCAGATAAACTCTAATAAAATGCAGCAGAGAGCATAACTGAGTTTCAGGGCCCTATTTTCATACTAGCAGACTGTGCAAAGTCACTGTTGGAGTGAAATTTTTGGTGAGGCACAGTGAGGGTTTCTCCTGACCTGGGCGTGTTTGGTATTTTGGTGATGCACTGTGCGCCTACAGGTGGGTGGGGGGAGAGGCACAGTAGTGGGTGTGTTGTTATTAATCCGGTGGCGCACTGCAATTTTGGTGTCGTGGATGACTGTGATCTGCACCCGCCAGAGCCCGTCTGCTCAGACCAGGTGACCAGCGTGGCTCGCCTAGGTTGTGTGTTATTTTCAGCACTTTAGTCGGTGTAGGTGCATACAGCTACACATCTGAAATCACAAAACCACGGTATATCGACACTTAATCCAACCCCCAAGCTTCAAAAATGGGGGAAGTACTTTCTTAAAGAAGCAGTCCCCCCCAGGTCTTGACCAGACATCAGTCCTCTAATTCTGGTTGTTTTTCTTTCTTTTTTTTATTGCAAGAGTTGGGGTTTGAAACAATATAATCAGCATTTCAACAGAACTTACTTGTTTTTCACAGCAGCAAGCCGACTTTGTTACTGATTTGATGTGACTGTGAAAATTTACTTCTGAGTCTAAAATTATGCCAGGATTTCTGTCTCCACTTTTCACCCTGAGAGACGAGGATTCAAGATTCTCTCTGACTTTCAGCCTGTGTGTTTTGGCACCAAAGTTTTATTTCCTTTTTTTTGATTTATATACGGAAATACTTCTAGCACATTGTAGCACATCTAAATATCAAATTGTTATATGCAGTGAGATAAAATGTGAATGGGACGGTCATTTGGAGAGAAAGCTATGTAAATATGAGTGTCATCTGCATAGTTAAGGTAAAAAATAATAATAATAAGATTTTTTGTATTGGTGTTAGTCAAAGTTTTGTAAATGTGAAAGCAG
>OMKZ01034554.1:0-11554 GCA_900302535.1 Neoniphon sammara | reverse complement strand
CCTGTGTGCGGCAGGCCCGTGCCCGACAACACAACCAAAGCATGTGCTTGTGCAGGCTGGAGTGGTTGCATGTGTAGCATTCCTTACTAATGACCCAGTGTGTGCAGCTGTCAGATGTGAAGCATTAAATATTGAACAGGCCAGGCAAGATGTGAAGGACCAGTGTGTTGGAGCGTCCCTCTCCACTGGAAGCCCCCTGTACTTCAACAATTTCCATTACGGTGTCACACGTAGACATGCTAGCCGTGCTTGAAATTGTGTGTTCATCTCCAGAGCGCCATGATCTTTGAGACATTATTAATTTTAATGGAAGCTCTTTTAGTTTCTGTGTAAGATGGCTCCTGCTGAAACCTGTGTTGACAGTGTGAACCATCATTTAAAGGCACTCAAGAACCACAGACTTGTATGCCGCTGTACCGCAACATGACACGTAACAAGCCACCGACCTTAAAAGACGGCTGTTAAAAAGACGATTAGTGAAAACACCGACTTGCTTGCTGCTTTTGTTTGTTTTAGAGGAGCCTGGCACGGTGCAGTGTTGTTTTTCCATAACCGGGATATTAGCTTGTGAAAATATTTGCCTGATTATTCTCACTCGAGGGTAAAGCTTGTAATTCATTTCCTATGAAGAGCTCAGTGCAGTTTTGTGTAGTGGTGAAGACAATGTCCAAGGGGCATCTCAGCTGTACATAAATCACACTGGCACAAGGACCAACCTAATTACATGAGCCAAGGGCGTCACTCCCAAGATGAGGAAAGACCAGCAGTCCAGATTGGATTCAGTATTGGCACAAAAGGAGCCTTATTTATGGTGTTGTATTCTTGAAATTTATGGGTTATTATCTTAATTAGAAGAGCATATAAGTGATTGGCATGGTCAGTAGATAAGCAATCTTAAGTCTTGGAGTGTAATAAGCAAATTGGTACTAATAAGGTGTGGAGGTATGAATGTAAAGCATGGCCTTTGAAGCACACACAGCACAACGGTGTGTACTTGTGGTCTGACATAATCTGAACACTATAAACCTGTTATGTCTTGTTTGTGAGTGACTTAAACAACTGTATTGAGTAAAGATTATTCTCTGGATTACTAAAAACCCTGAACCCAACAAATTAGACTTTAGCAATTCATAGTTGGCATGATGGTTGATGGCACTATTGCATGTTTGCATCGTCATACACACTCATGCAAATGATGTGCTGATGCATCGTGTTGTCATCATGCAAACACTGGACTGTTTTCCACTGGTCCTGTCTGTTCCATATTGTACACCCGACCTCACTCTCCACTCTGTGTCCCTGTATTTCTGAATTGTCTCCTCTCTTTGAATTCACTGACCTCTAACTATGCTGTGTTGCTCTTTTGCACTCACTGTCCTGTAGTTTTTTTTTGATAGGAGATTGCCTTTAATTCCCTCACTCATACCGTTGCCTGTGCTTGCAGTCGAAGAGGAACAACAGTCAGCACTGTCACCCAAAAAAAAGCAACGCAATGGAGGCATGAGAAACTCTCCAAACTCCTCACCCAAGATGATGAGGTAGGACAACAATGACGAGATATCTAAAACTCTAGTCTGTGTGTTTATTTTTTATGCATTGTGAATATTACCTCCTGTCTTTTTTGGAGAAGATCTAAGGAATATTCTCTGTCAGTGCAGTTCTGACTTCAGTGCTCCTGTTTTCATGGAAGATGAGCGAGACAGTTTCAAAAGGGCTCTGTGCTGTGAGGTTTTAGGTGACACCCGCCCAGCTCCAACCACACAACTACAGCTCTTAAACAGCCCTGGCACTAATGACAGCACCAACCAATCAGAGAAGCTCTAAAGGATAGATAGCCCTAGGCTATTCATCTATTGTAGGGATCCCTCTGAGCTCTTTTTCGGCATGTAAGGCCACAGATGATATGCACCATTACAATCAAAAGCGAATTCAAATGCTACCTTGCTTTTATCTTGTCCCATAGAATTAAATAGGCACTTATTGATTTTGACCCGACATTGCGCTGTTATTCAACATGAAGCCATTACAGGGATGATAATAAAAACAGTCACTGTCATTAAGTGCACCTAATAGGGAAGCCAGGCAACAGGAGAGTCCTGCAGCACAAGTTATACAAAGTGGAATGTACACATATATCATGTAACCTAATTAAAATGGCAGACAACTTTAATTTTCTACTGGCTACTATTTATATACCATTTAGAAATTAAATCTAAATTTGGCTGTTTTGTAAAAGTTAAATATTATGAGATATACTATAGCTCAACAGTATATTAAAATACTAGTATAGTAGTATATAGTATATATACTACTATATACTATATACTAGTATAGTATATAGTATATTAAAATACTATAATGTACTATTATACTCACACCATATACTACTTGGTAAGAGTGTAACTAACTCTGCTCATAACTAATCCCTGAGGTTGAGGAAATCATCTTTCTATGCAGCAAAGGACTGGTTTTTAACACATAATTTAGCATTTTTCCTCTGTGTTTTTCAGGGGCCGTTTGCCCTTGTTTGATTTGGTTCAAAGTGATGTCAAAGTTGAATTGCTCCCGGTGATTTCCTGACTCAAGGGTAGCAAAAGGAGGCTTTTTCATGTTATAGCCCTCAGCGAAATATCAACCCGCTAAGCCAATCCATCTACTTGCCATGCTAATATACTGTATGATACAGGTGGATATGGTATTTCATATAGTTGGAGCAGCATGTGCCTCGCCTCGCACATTGGAGAGGGATTCGCTGCGGTAGCCTAAGGGATACTTCATTGCTACAAGCGGAGAAAAAAACATCTGGGTATATACTATATCAAATGTGTTTTTACAGGACCTGGGGCCTCGAGGCCTTTGTAAATAAGTAATGATCAACAGATTGGCTGTGGGTTTTTGAAAAGCAAGCCTTTGTCAGTTTGCATGATGGGGAGAATTTTCAAAGACTTTGCCTGCTCTCACTGCCTGTTGGAGCAGGACAGTGTTACAGTAAACCTCAGTTACAGCAAGCGATGCTGACTGAGAGAAATAGAAAAATAGATAATGTGCAGATCTAACTACTATTTTGTGTTTTGTATTAGGTCTTAACTGTCACTGCTTCGTTTAGAAAACGCTTGGTCTTATGCAGCCATGACGTTAAGTCTTGTTATGTTTGCTATTATTTTCAGTATTGTTAATTATTGTGTATTACTGATCACTGAGTATGTGAAGAAGCACACTTATAGATATGACACTTACAGAAGACTTGACTATGTGTAAGGTAATAATCTGCACAAGTGATGAAAGCAATCAGCTGTGGAAGTGGAGCTGTCTCCTCTTTACAGATGTAACAGCAAAGTAACAAGTCCCATCTTGAACTTTGATGAGAACCTCGCTGAAATTAACACCATTTCCATAGGCTCCTTGATGGGTCATAAGACACATCTAATTGTGGAAAGTCACAACGCATTTGGTCACATCAGACCGCACCGTGACATACACGTCATGTCGGCTACAATAGCGCTGAGGCAATTGGCAGTGCAGGATAGTGACAGGCCGTCATGGGTGACAGTGAGCGATAGCTATCCTGGCAGAGCGCTGCCTCACCAGTCATCTGCACAAGGACAAACTGAAGTGACAGCGGCTCCACTGAGTGAGTGGTGAAACATTCGACTTCTAATGAAATATTTAGCTGAGGTGTAAAACCACTAAATGCTTTCACTCTTATGAGCTCTTGCTCTTCTATTTCAGACGTAGAAAAAGATACAGACCTGAGCGAGTTTTGGAAATGATGTGGAAATTACATGTAATATCTTTCTTAGCTGCTGGGAAATATACAGTCAGTGTGTTGGAAGGAATAATGACAATGTAATAATAGGCTTAACATTATTTAGCTGCACTTGTAGATAGCCAACACAAGACGGTGGCTATTCAAATCAGTTATTCAACCAAAGAGTACAGCATATGAACATAGCCATTGGCAAAATTTAACCTTGGAAACTGCAGTCAGTCAAATTGTCATAGAAAAGACATGGGCAGTTAATTCAAGTTTTACAGCAACGGTGCAAGAAAGCAACTATAGGTGTTGCTTGGTTCGTACAGCATATTCCCAACACTGTTGGTCCTATATTGACCATTAAAAGATACATAGTGTATAATGCTATACAGAGTCCATTTAAACACTTTTTATGGGCATTCAGCCTCAGAACTTCCTGTGCATATCCGTGTCCTTTCATATTAGAATAGTATTGGCAGATTGGAGTCTGAGAAGTGGAAAGACATTTACCTTCTCAAACTACTCTCATTCCTGAAAGGACATCCTAGTCTTGCCTAGGGGTATAAACCCAAAGGCAGGCTTTTTTGGCTTCAGTCTCTTGGAGCCTAAAGGATGGTAGTTTCCGTTGACACTTTCATGCATACTTAACGTGTTACTTAAGGTGGCATTTTTCTAAAATACCCACATGGATTCAAGAAATGCTCTTCATATGGAGGAAAAGGCATAAACTATTTAAAAGGTTTAGGACAGAGACAGAAGGCTGCTGTCTGTGCTTCAGAAGATGGTATCCCTGACTCAATCTGACAAAATCAATTTTGGTGCAAAGGGAACAGTGGTACAACAGCAGGCACTGTAATATGGACGCACATAAGCCTAGATTTTTGTTTTGACTTAAGTACACTGAAATGATTGAGATGAAAAAGGTGCAATTAATGTGCAATGTGTAATACAGATTTTAAGGTCAGATGTAATTGTTTTTGGTAGATTTCTATGTAAGTTTCTCCTAATAGCCTCCAGAATACACCTCTAGAAAGAATAATAGTTTTATCTCTCTGCATGGTAAAACCAATGGTACTCTTGTTGAAGACCACTTTAGTGGTCAGTGTTAGACAGGATTAAGCTCTGAAGCTCGCCACTGCGCTTGGTGAAATTAGTTTGTGCAGTTCTGATGCTCTGTTAAAACATTAATGGCCTTCACTTTGGAAAGCAAATATGATTGGGCAAATTGTTGAAATATTTAAAGTGTGGTCTGTTAAAGCTTTTACCACGCAGCACAGCGCGTCAAAAGCTGTATGCAGTAAGGGGGCGTAATTGCTTCTCCATGCTCATGCCAGTCAACGCAGTGTGTTGCTGCCATCTCCTTCCGCTTGGCTGCCACCGTTGATGTCACTCTACTTGATGACATGGCAGTTTTGTTGGCATTTCTGCAGATGGCCTCTGACAGGAGTAAGCAAAGGAAAAAAAGAAGAAAGCAACTTTTTGAGCACAAGTGATTTGTTTGTAGATCCCTGAATATTTCAATACTCTATTGATGAGTGTATTTGAGGATGAAAATGGCTTTTTTTTTTTTTTGGCAGTCCCTGTGATATGTGAAAATCCTGAAAAGACAAAATGCTATGCTGAGTGCAGGGCACTTAACACCCTCAGTAAAGGCGGCAATTATTATGAGCGAAGGTTTGATTTCATGACCACAGACAAACTAGTGTTTATGTTGTATTGTGCGTCTAGCTGAGATTTAACTGTATGCATGACATACCTTATTCCTGCTCTATCACATTAAACCCAAACCTAGATGAATATGTTCCAGTAATCATTTGTGTCTGCATGTGAATGATGTTCTCTGGCTTATCATGTAATAATCTCACCTTAGTTTTCACATACCAAGAACCAGTTCATTTAATCCTCTGTGATACGACCATCTTCAAGGTCCCTTCATTCCCTCCCTCCCTTCCTTTGTTTGATTAGGCATGACCCTCTGCTCATTCCGGGGAACGAGCAGATTGAGAGCATGGATGTGAACGTAAAGAAATACGACTCCACCGGGATGTTTCACTGGTGCCCGTCCAAAGACATCGAGAAGGTCATCTTGGTGGGTACTGCTCGCTCACTCCGCACACGTCATTTGTCCCTGACACTCTTCTCCCCGGTGACAGATGTGTCATGTCACGAGGCGCCATCAGAGGTTGACAGGGCACTTAAACACTTCGTAATGAGGTGTTTGACATGTCATTTGCTATATGGGGGCCCTGTACATAGAACATTTCTTGTACTAATACATATGCCCATTCTCAAATTACTTTCATAGTCTATTACAGCCATGTACTATATGATATATTCAGGTGACTAGACAAGTGAAAGGGAGAAAATGTAACATTGACTATTAAAATGCTAAAGATAAAAAATTATAACTTTTTTTTTTGTTGTTTCTTCTTGTTCTCTTTTTCCCCCTCTCAGACCCGGAGTGAGGCAGCCATGACGGTTCTGAGTGGCCATGTGGTCGTGTGCATATTTGGGGATGTGAAATCGGCATTGATTGGTCTTCGAAACCTCGTCATGCCTCTGAGAGCGAGCAACTTTCACTACCACGAACTGAAGCCCATTGTGTTTGTAGGCTCTCTTGAGTATCTGAAAAGGGAGTGGGAGACCCTTCACAATTTTCCAAAGGTCTCCATTCTTCCTGTGAGTACAGCAGAATCACTTACAAATAATGATGCAACACTCAGCTCCCCAGGTCAATATAAAGGTTCAAGGACAAGAGTTACAGTTGAAAAGCTGCCCCATTTTCATCCATCTGTTGTATTACAAAGGTGAGATAAAGTTTGCTGCCGTCTCCTCTCCACTTCCTCTCAAAGGGCACACCGTTGAGTCGGGCGGATCTGAGGGCTGTCAACATCAACCTCTGCGACATGTGTGTCATCCTGTCAGCCAATCAGAACAATATTGACGATGCGTCACTGCAGGACAAAGAATGCATCTTGGCGTCACTCAACATCAAATCCATGCTGTTTGACGACAGCATCGGGGTCTTGCAGGCTAATTCCCAAGGTAAGGAGTGCCCTATCATAGTTCACTGCACCGCCCGGGAGGGACAGGGCCCTGGCAGAGAGAATATCCCTCACTGGGTACTGCCTGGTTGACCTGGTGTCATTGTGTTTGACAGTAAACCCTAGTGACTATTCCTCAGGTTACTGTAACAACTGGTTTCCTCACAAACCTAATTGGTGGCAGCATGCATTGCATTGGCACAAAAGCCTCACCTGGATTGGTGCAGTTTAAGTTTTTCTATTTTTCCAGTGGATTTTCTTATGGAACTGGTTTATAAAAATAACAATAATGTATATAATTTATGAATATTACATGATACAGCTCTCAGAGAAATGAGGCACTCACGTGACTTGAGATGGCCTTCAATAATGGTCATGCCCTGGCACTGAATGTAATGCTTTTAGAAACCTTTTGACCCGAGGAGGGAAAAATAACATATCTTGCCAATTTCGTTACTCCTCTAATACATGTATGACCTAGCATTTGCCTTAGTCAGCAGTAAGTGATGGATGTCAAAACACGGCCTATGTATAATGCATGCAGCATCACAGATTTAATGTGCTTACTTGTCAGTCTGAGGAAAGCAAGGAATGTCAAGTCAATCTGAATTCCATCTTGTGTCACTTATTTTTTATTTTGTGGCCTCATACTGTACACACATTTTTCACGTAAAAGGTTCTCCTGCACGCAGACACACTCTGAGGGTAACAAAATGAGCAGTATGTCACATCTATTATACATAAACTAATATTGAACCCTCTCAAAAATACAGTAGCATCGCACTCAGCAACCTTTTGTTTTACCAATGACCAGGAATGGATCAAATGGCTCAACGTATTTGCTATCTGTTTGTATCCTTTGATGAAGTACTGAATATTGCATCAGCAGATATGTTTTACAGCATGCGTCTGTCCATTTCAGGCTTCACACCACCAGGGATGGATAGATCTTCCCCTGAGAACAGCCCAGTCCATGGATTAGTAAGGCAGACCTCCGTCACAACTGGAGCAAATATTCCTATCATAACAGAATTAGGTATGTTTGCTGCTGTATACTGTACATTTATGTCAGTGCACTGAAAAATTAGCTTCAGCTTTTAGTCACATGTAGACTGTATGCATGAGTTTGGTTACATAGTTGTAAACATCTCAAAAATATAATTCTGCACTTAGCGGCTGTCAACGCTTGATTAACAGTACTAAAGATCCAGTCTTTATATGTTTTTTTTCCCTTGTTGACATACTTCAGTAACTGTTTTTCCCCAACACTTGTCTAGCACCATTAGCAAAACCAGGCAAAATACTGCCTGTGATTTCATTCAGTCAGGATAAAAGCAGTGGGACCAGCATACAAATGATAACAGAGCTGGGTAAGAAGTGCCTCTGTCCTGTACTGCAGTGTTGTAACTGCTGCTGCCTCCATATCAGCTTCTTTTTGATTTCTCTGGCTGCACAAGAGGCCCAGTCCATTCCCATGGCATCACTTTGAGCACATTTTACCCTTAGTTCTGGTTGAAATTGCCTGTCTTGTTTTTGGCCCCCTTATCTCAAAGCGGATTTTTTTCCCTTTTATTTTTCTAAGAATTGCAAGGCCTTTGATCCCTCAGAAGTCCTTGTGGCTGTTTTCATAGCATCTTCTGTCGGATCATATTCTCTGGCCAGTGCCCTCTTTCATCTCGGCCCTGTCAATATGACTGACATTTACTTTTGCAGAATGTCCTCATAGAAGTAGCACTTCTCAAACAAAATTTGACATCATTACGGTCTTCCAGCTACTGCATGTGTTTTTGTGCTCAAAGATATCTTCAAAACGGTTCTAGGGCGGTGAGATACTTTCATTTGTTTTGACACACAAGTACAAGTAATTGGAAGTTCTGTCTTGGATTTACAAGACAAACAATGGCATATTGGTGTTACTGATATTGACCTCGGGAGGACATATTGCTTTGAAGCAAGGCCCGGAGCTTTGACAATATGCATGGTGTCATGAGAGTGCATGAGTGGCCTGGATATGGAATGTGGCAGAGCCAAGATGGCCACAATGCCTAACACAAATACCAGACTCAGACACATTCAATTGCATGAAGAAAACTAAATAATTTTGGCAACGTAACTAAGAAAATGTGACAAATTGAAATTGGTCAAATCATACAATGATTACTAATACAATCCATATCTGCAGCTACTGACTGTTGTGTACAACCATTCTATCAGGCGTTTTGCTCTTCGCTGTTGACTCGATTTCACGTGAATCAAGTGTGTGCCTGATGTGCTGCTGAAACACATGCTGCATGCTGTTTCCAAACACAGATAATACCGCATTATCTGCTTTTCTAAACGCACAGGCTGAATCTAAATAAGTGATGTGTTTTACATTTCCCTACAGTCAATGACTCCAATGTTCAATTCCTGGACCAAGACGATGATGATGACCCAGACACAGAGTTATACCTCACTCAGCCTTTCGCCTGTGGGACAGCGTTTGCAGTCAGTGTGCTGGATTCCTTAATGAGTGCTGTAAGTCCAAATCGTTCCAGTGGATCTAAAGAAAAAACAAGAGGGTTTGTGCAATGGCAGACATGATGGTTGTCAGCAATGTGGAATATGCAAAGAAATTTTGCGTTACGGTATCGAGGCAGATCGTAGCGGAAAAAACGCTAAATGTTGGCATTCTCTACTCCTGCTAAAACAATAGATGACAAGACTGGCTCTTGTACGAGGTATGATGGCTTCATTTGTCTGCCTTTCAGTTTGAGTGAGGTTAGAACAAAGCTGCCTTCAAGTGCGCTCCGGTGTAGACAAAGGTAATGCTACCTAATGGACAGCCCTCATCCATCATCCTAGTCAATAGTGCTGTCAGCAGCCGAGGGAGATGTCACTGTGCTGTACAAGCAGGCAGAGACAGGAGACTGCACTGCCAAGAAAAGGGCAGACATTTGCCCTTGCTTGTTAATAGCAACAAAACAATAAGCACTTGTTATTAAAAAGGCGACACAGAGTGAGGAAGTGCATGATGATATACTGCAGCCAGAGGATTAATATGCACTTTATGAATTTGTTTGTCGCACTAGCCCGTCAGATACTTCTCCCCTGTTTAGGTTTAAGACATGCCTGGACAGCATGGTTAACATGTGTAAAGACTCCCTCTGTCTCTCTCTGATGGCACTGAGAGTAACCTGCAGTAATTGGATTCTCCTGTCTTTTCACTCAGCGTTCAGGCCGATGTGACGCGACAGAGCAGGGCTAGCTCGCACCGCTCAGACCAACTGGCACTTTGAGTAGGGCTCACTCTCGACTTTGGTGATGTTTGCTTTAGGACTTTCTCCCCCTCTATGCCTTCATTCCCTCAGACATACTTCAATGATAATATCCTCACCCTGATCCGGACACTGGTAACAGGCGGGGCAACGCCAGAGCTGGAGGGGCTACTGGCAGAGGAGAACGCCTTGCGGGGTGGCTACAGCACGCCACAGACCCTGGCGAACAGGGACAGGTGTCGTGTCGCACAGCTGGCCCTGTACGACGGGCCCTTCGCCGACCTGGGGGTGAGTGACTGGTCCTGTCACCTCAGGGTCAACCACATCTTTGTTTGTTCGTGTTCTCTGGCAGAGCAGCTAGCTGTGCAAATAAGCTGTGCTACTAATGTACAGCTGTGATTCAGAGTTAAGGGATTTTATGTCCAAAATGCACGCTGGTGCTGCAGCTGTGGGTTACGGTGCTCATTGGACTGTTCTCCATAATAAATAATAATAAATGAGTTCTTTGTCAATGAAATTTAAGTTAAATTAATGGGAGATCTGTTCATTGTTACTAAGTAACATGACATTTCTATGATGAGATTTTAAAACAAGGAAATTAATTTTGATTCTTAAATCTCAGAAGACATTCAGTTTCAAAACAGGATTAAACTATTGTTTACTAAAATAATAATATAATAATAAAATTCATATATAAGCGGAATCTAATATGAAAGCAATTTCAATGCTGTAGGCCTCCCACAGAATGGCACAGATGATAGATTACATTGGTTAAATATCTAGCAAACATGATTATTTGGCCTTTAAGCCCAATAATCGATATTACACCTCATAAAAATGTCAACAATTGCATGTTACATGAGCTAATTCCTCCACAATATTTCAACACAATAGTTCATACACAATGCAACAGACCAGCCTAGATGACTGAGATAAAGACTAGACTAGATAAAGACTTTTTGTAAAGCAGAAGACTAAAAATGTATCTTGGTGAAGGAATTGTGGATGACTTAAGTCTATAAACTCTGAATCACAGTCTGTGTACCATAAGCACTCAACAATTCGAGTTTTCGGCTTTGTCATGCTGTCTTTACATCTCTGTATTGCCCTTGTTGTTAAGTGTTTAGTCATCAGTTAACAAAGGCACAGCTATAGCCTGTATGCTGCATTATCTTTGTGTGACTGTCTTGCAGGATGGTGGCTGTTATGGTGACCTGTTTTGTAAAGCACTGAAAACATACAACATGCTGTGCTTTGGCATCTACCGATTACGAGACGCACACCTAAACACACAAAGCCAATGTACCAAACGGTAAGTTCCCTATGTGTCCTCGCATTTAGATACTCCAAAGGAAAGATAACTAGGGCTGAACAATATCTTTAACAAAAGTCATATTGCAATTATTGTGACAGGTACTACGACTGCGGTATGATTCACGGTTTTAGGGGGAATGATAATTTTTGCATCACAATTTTCATTTTTATTGAAAAAACTGATG
>OMKZ01034550.1:0-11010 GCA_900302535.1 Neoniphon sammara | reverse complement strand
CATGCTCTACTCAGTCTTTAACGCTCGCATCACAATTAAGGCGCTGCGGCTCATCAGCTATGTATACAAAACAGTGTTGGAAGCAGCACGAGCACACAGGTGATGGGCGCAGTCAAAAATAGATTTAGCGCGGGCCTGAGAGCGTTTAGGAAAATCCCAGCGTCCAGGAAATTTGAAGAGTAAAAACACTACTAAGCATGAAAATGGTTATGCTTACTGTGTTTCATTCTGTTCCTGCAGATTAACAAATATATAGAAAGGAAACACCAAGGCAATTTTATGGTAGCGTAAGGACTAAAACTACAACCAGCAAAATCAGTGTGACTTTTTGCTTATTTGTTTTATTTGGAGCACAAAATATAATTACACCTTGAGATATACAAATCACATTTGCAACATTTTTGTACCGTTTCAAAGAAAGATGGCTTCAAAAAACATATTACAATTGCTAATAATTTTTAAATAAATAAAATCAACCAAACTCTAAAAACAACCTTTGAAATGATGTCATCTACTCTTTATGTTCTTTGTTTTTGTATCCTGAGAATGAAGTTTGTACTGTGTCGACTAAAATCAGTGAGTAAGAATGCTATTATATGGGTTCATGAACACCCAATTTGTCCCTTTCTTTTCTGTTGACCAGTTTGTGCTTTCTAGTTCATTTACTGTACTGCATAGTGACCAGAAACTTGTACTGGGCTGAAATGAAACAATAACATTTTCTTATCTCATAATCATATACTTTCAAATTTGCACTGTGGGGTGAAATAATATCAGGGCATTGGTGTCAAAAAGCATGCATTAAAAATGAAATGAATAAGGATAAGGCTAACTAACTTTTTTTCCTTTATACAAGGACATTCACTTTCTTTAATAACAGGCATAACATTGACATTTTGTTATGCAAGAATCTGCAGTTTGGCCAAGTTTTATTCCAAATAAATGTGTTACGGTTTACTTTGCTTTCTCTAAAAACATCCATCACATTTAATCATTTAGCAATTATGATGGAAATGTAGAGATAACTTTATTTCAATAACAGTTGGAAAAAGGACCACTTTATAAAAACACATTTATATTATTCCCTAAACTAACTATAATAAGTTAAATTGCTTGTTCTTAAATAAATCAATATATGAATTCCTTTAGTAATAACCCTTGGGACAAAGAGTTTTCCCTTGTAAAACCTTAGAGATCAGAACAAAAAATAAAGGGTCTATTTTTCTGGAATGTAAATTGCCTTCAAAAAGTCTACTACAAAAAAACCTCTCGCTAACTCACAGACAATGTACACACATGCCGTTAATGGTGTCCATACACAGACAAATAGCACCCTGCTTTTTAGAGCTTCAACATAATATCAGAGTTGTCCGTCATCCAACAAGGCTCAGTGCTCTCACAACGAATCCTGTACGTCTCTAGCCAAGGTTTTGGGCAGATGTTGGAAGAATCAAATACTGCATGTGATAGTAGGCCAGAGGTAATTACAGACGCTTTTGAAGCTTGTGGCAAAATTAGGACCTGTTTGCCTCTGTTTCCTTTCAAAACACAGACACCTCATGAAGCACCCGGCAGTTTGGTCCAGTCTGGTGCTGTCAGCTAAGGAGCATTTTCTGTCTGTAGCCGCTGTGCGTGAAGTAATCTTCTCTGCCTCTGGAGTGGATCTCTGGTCTTTGGACATTTCATACCCCGTCCCTTTCATCCAGCTGGATGAAAAATGGACTAACAAATGGGGCTCAGGGAGGATGCTTATATGTGGCTGCTAGATCAATTTTCCATTCTCCCTGCCCTCTTAGTGCCAAGAGAAGGGCTAAGTGAAGCAGTGGTCTGGGGTAGATTGGGGTGGGTGCTTTGCTACATCGGGGGAACAACCAGGCCCGTCATTGCTGGAGAGGAAAAAAAATATACAAAATCGATGATTCTAGTCAATCAGCCTATCTTGCATTATTGTACATCCAGCCATCTGTTTTGTCATGGTCAGTCAAGCTTTTGTGAGTTTAGCACAAGGGGTTAGACTGCATTCGTAAGTTCAGAGAGCGGGGTCAGATAGTGAGTTGGATGGCTACCTCTGAAGCTGTTCCCCCCTGAGGCGGGGCAGGCAGGGGAGGGGGAACCCTGGGGCCTGAGGACGGGAGCAAAAGCACTCTTCTGTTTGGCAGCAGACGGGAAGGAGGAGAAAGGCAAGAGAGACGATGAAGAGCTGGAGCCTCCTGGTATAGTGGGGCTAGAGGGCATTACTGTGGAACAGAGAGGAACAAGCGTTACTTTATTTATCACAAGTATGAACATCACAGTGGACTCAGTGATGTGAGGCTGACTGTTTTCATATATCTGTTGACTTCAAAAACAGGTAACACCATGAGAATTTATAGACAGCGAGAAAGCACAGAAGCTCTTACCATAGGGAGAGCCTGTGGGGGAGGCACTGCTGAAACCAGGAGACCCAGGTACTCCCAGGCTGGTCATGGGAACTGTCCCATAGCCTCCAGTCATCCCCCCAGTGCCCCCGTAGCCTGACTGCTGAGGAGTGGAGGCAGAGGGGTAGCCCCTTGGGGACAAACTGCTGGAGTTACGGATATAACCTAGAGAAAGAGAGACATGTTGGGTCAGATGTGACTTCAAATAGGGACAAATACCGAGGTAGTGCTTGGTTTACTGCTTGTTCTTCTCACCCTGGCTGCTCTGTACCGGCTCTCCAATGCTGACCCCCAACTGAGAGGGGTATGAACCCAGGCCCATGACACTGCCATGGGCCGGTGAGCTGGGCAGCGCCTGCAGCTGACTGTGAGGACGGGGAACACTGTAGAGGGCCTCGGCGATATCAGCTGCACGTTTCAGCAACATATCCTGCAGGAGAGACAAAAATTGATTAGCAATGAGCTCAAAGATACAGTCAGAGGCCAAGCTATGTAGCATCCTTGCTAGGCTGTAAAGACGTTACCCATGTTAGGCTTTACATGTGTGGCAATCTCTACTGTCCGCAGACTGTAAACTGGCAAGCATTCACACATTTGCCAAGTAAACGTACAGTTACCTGTACCCGTGAAATACCTGGATCTCCCATGGAAAACTATAGGGGTGTTATTTGAAAGTGTTTGGGATAGGGTGCCAGAGGTGCTGACTGCTTACCTGATTACTGTGTGGGTTTCCATACAAGGCCTCCACAAGATCAGCTGCTCTCTTCAAGAGCATCTCCTACAAATAAAAAAAAATGCAAAATTATCACCAGAATGGGAATGTAGCACAATTTCTTGAATAATTATCACGTAGAGGGTGTCATCTTTCTTATCCAAGAGTCTCACCTTGGCTAGTTTGTCTGGGTCACCAGGATGTCGAGGAATAACCTTCTGAAGACGCTGGAAACCGTAGTCTATGGTTGGCTCATTCAGGGCTACAATAAAAAACACACCACACAAACAGTGCATTAAAACCAACAAGCACACGCTCCAAAACCCTTCACTTCTGCATCACTTGGGTGTTACTGTGAGGAAAAGTGCATGATGTGTCACCTGTATAGATGAAGCGTCCTGGCGCTCCCTTGCAGAACTGTTTGGATTTGTAGGACAGTGTGACCTCCACAACCCCGGGGATATGGCGAGGAGGTGTCTGGACACGGATAGCGTGGGGCGTGATCAACTGAGGGAACAAGACAGAGGCTATGATACAAAACAACAACATATGATTCCCCCTCACACACCCAGCAGCCACCCCACAGTATATCTGGGCTAACACTATTGAGAGATAAATACATTAGACAGCTCATAAATCATCTCAATGAGACAAGCCATATGCTATATATATATATCATTTCACAATATGCTTTAATCTTTACTAGTCATTAGTGAGACGTTTTGAAGAGATTCCCTACCTCGCTCCACACCAGCATGCTGCCAAACACCACCTGCAGCCCGTCAAAGAAATTCTCCCCAATGACGATGACCATGGCCCCGCCGGTGGTCCAGCCCTCGCTGGGGCTGATGGCTTTGATGCAGGGGGTAGCTGGACAGGACAGAATGGCAAGGTTAACTTCAACTTTCATGGCTAGCTCAAAAGGCCATTTCACCTATCAACCATTGTGATGCTTCATCAGGGAGTAGAACACCAACTGCACGAAGAACAATGTTAGATAGGGGAGAGTCCATATCAAATGCAGATCAACAAGTCACGTGTCTGCAAAAATTGCAAAGCATACAACAATGAGAAGAACTACTTGGAAAAAAACAACAGAAATTTTACATACAGGACAAATATAGGCAAGTCGGAAACTAAAGCAAGAAACAATGAATCAAGTTGTCGTACAGAATCTTGACAGATTTATTGCGTGTTTGTTGTTTTGTATTCTTTCGTGACATGGTGACCTACATTTGAAATGGATTTTTCCAGATCCACCCTCTTATTAGTCATGCATTCCTGTAAACACAATAGCTCAAGAGCAGTAAACAACTTACGCCAAACAGCAGATGACACGATTAGATGTTGAAGCACCTTGTTGCGTGAATGTGCATGTTACGGCCATATGTGGAAAAACTGGTTGTCTTAAAATTAGTTCCTTAATGCTTTAAGGCACGAACTACATATTAATTCTGCCCCATGTGTTCCAGTCCATTCAATGTGTTATGTGAAGACAAGTATGTTGACATAGAAATATTTGCTAATTAATCCATTAATTAACTTAATTAAGGACCCCAGTAGCATAATTGGTTAGGTTAAATATATCATGGTAATTATGGCAGGACATTGTAGTCAGCTCAAGTGCCTCTTCTTAAAATATGTGCCATGGAACAGCATATGTTAGGTGTATGTTTCTTAATGTCAGTGCTGAGGTAAACAAGTAATAAGATGGAAAAATGGCAGGTGTAAGTTGCTCAGTGGCATTGCAGTTGTTGGTTAGTGCCTCACCATATTCCATAGCGTTCTCCACTGACTCGCCTGGCTCCAGTCTGCGGGCCCTCCGACCGTGTTTTGAGTTGTTGTGGACAAACATGTTGTCAGACACCGCCAGGACATGGCCGTCTACACTCACTGTGCTGGACAAGACCACCTGAGAGAGAGGAAAGCGCCAGGGGAGAGGGAGAGAAAGATGCATGAGTCTATATGCATGACTTAGACAGCAGGCTGTGAGTCCAAATCTCCGGTTACAGCAGCAAAGTCCCTTAGCAACACTCTGTTTCAGCATACAGGTGATAGTAATATTTCTCAATAGGTAATATGACGTACCCGGGATCTTCATCATATGTCTACACTCCGGTGATGACACTGCTCATACACCCCTTCCCTCCTCCATCAAGTCACCATATGGCCTTTCTGCTGTCTGTGAGCTCTTGCTCAGTTTTTGTGATTCATACACCGGGCGGATCATTGTCTCCTCCTGATCCCTCAATGACACCAAACATATGGACCGAATCTCCCATTTTAACTGGCCGTTAAAATAGTGGATGATATATAGTGGCCCTAATTTGATTTTCTGGCCACAGCATGTGTGTATCCCCTCTTACATCTGCCTCCCATGTTTGACACACGTACAATATATGAGAGTGTACTTTTTTTTCTCTTTGGATATTTACGAATGTTTGTGTGAAAGTATTTTTGTAGACGATAATTAGTTTGAGTGTGTTTATGAGCGTGTTTTTGAGACAATTCTGGTTACGCTTCAGGAAAATAGGTCAATTAGAAAGAATCATTTCTAACGAAACAGTGATCCCTAAACGTTTCACAATATGCATTTTAGAAAACCAGACAGCAAAGATAAAACCAGCATTCACTTCAAATAAACACATGGCAGTAATTTTCTAGGTGCAGAAAGACAGAGAAGGAGCCAAAGGAAGAAGAAGACAAAAAAAGCATATGTGCTATAGGTGGTGGAGTGGGAGAGGAATCTAAGGGAAAATAACTGTAAATTATCGATCAAGCAGCAGCAGACTCCTGTCCGGCTCTGATCGCCTTTTAACCCAGAGATGAGGGTCGTGGAGTGCCTGTGTGCTCATAACTTCTCAGCATGTGTCACAATGCAGGAGTTAAAACAAACACAGTGGAAGACAGGGGGAGCAAGAAGAAGGGAAAGGGAGAGGGCTAGATGGGAGCGAGAGAGAGAGAGAGAGAGAGAGAGAGAATGCCAGACAGGGGCCGTTGGTGCTGAAAGACAGCAGAGGAAGTGAGGCGGGAGTGTCCCCTGTGACCACTTCCTGGGTCACGGAGCATGACCTCCTCCATCTGGAGCCAATCACTCAATTCTTGACAACTTCCTGAAACACCTCAACCTATTTCCTGCCCATCTCCCCCCATGTCTCTCCCACATATCTAACCCCTTTCGTTTCTCTTTCCATCTCTCTGTCTCCTTATTGATTTTTAACTTTCACCTTTACCTCTCTCTCTGCTATGCCTTCCATTAAAAATACCTTCCAGACTACTGTAAGAGTAAATGTGGTATCAACTCTCCTTGGACTAAGCTGGCTGAGAAAAAATCCACTTTCTTAAGATGGAAGGACAGGCAGGTGTTATGTTCTACTTAACAGTGAAATCATTTTTTTTTTTATTATTTATTCACATATTCAGTACCATAAATTACCTCCTTCCCTCTTTCACCTCATACACAGGCACACAGTCACCTCACAAAAATGCATTTCTCCAACTATTCGTACCTGAAATCTCCTCATATCCCTTGGGTTCCCTGCTGTCTTCAGACAATTCTGGTTGCACTTCAGGAAAAACTTCAAGAAAAACCTGCAAAGGTAAATAAGAGGACACACATTTGTACATTAACAACTAAGAAATCACATGAAAGAATTTTGCATGACTATTTGCTGCCCAGCAGAACAGAATCACTAATCAAAGGAGACATTAATTATTTTTTTCTGAGACAGGTCTTGTGGATGATGTGTGTGCAAGTATGTGTGCATGCACATGTATGTGCGTGTGCTTGTCTGCACGTGTGTGTGCACGTGCACATACATGATTACAGCTCTGACATCAATCACAGCTGTTTAGTTTAGTATTAGAGTCAATGTTATTACACTTTAAATCAAGTGATGAGAATTTGAAGCGCAGTCCAGTGAAAAGCGCTGCTGTGTTTCAAAGTAAACTAAGACAGTGATGTATGCCAGTGGACTCTAGGGACCATGGTATCCCGCAATGCCATATTTGAACCCCCACATGGGAATGGTAAGAGAAACGAAGTAGAGACAACTACAGAGAAAGTGAAATGAGGAGGTGGAAAGAGGAAGGTAGTGATATAGGGAGAGTGCTGGTATGGACATGAATTTTTTGTTTTCAAGTGTATGTATGTGTCTGATTATGTATGTGAGTTTACTTTTGAGTGTGATACACTGTGGAGACAGAAAGAGAGAGACAGGGAGAGAGAGGAGGGAGCTGAGATAGCCTCTGCTACACCAAAGAAAATCCGAGAGAGAGGTGGAATAAATAGGAGAGAGGGAGACTATGGAGAGAGACTCCAAATCCCAGGTGTACACAGTTCGGCAACACAGCCCGCTGCCATGGCAACGCAGCTCTGCCGCAATCCCAAAGTCCCCATGCTGAGAGGCAAAGACAGCGATGGGAAAGAGAAGGCAACAACAAGAGCACATTCCATCACAGAAATGGGGAGGGAGAGGAAGGAGAGTAGAAAGAGATTTGGCAAGGTGGGGACCAGGAAAGTATATAAAGAGGGCAGGTGCAGATGAGGAGAGGAGGATGGAGACAAATCTAAAGGAGAAGGGAAATTAAGCAGAAGATGTTTGTAAAAAAAAATGAAAAATAGCCCTGGAAATGATGTGGAGTTGTGATGTAATTATGGCAATCGGCAAATATATAGCCTAAAACCAGATGTCCATTCCACTGACAGCGAATGCAACTCTGCCTTGCTTTTGAAAAACACACCCATTAATGTTCCAATTAAACAAACAACAACAGTGCAGAAGAAAAATGCTACAGAGGAAGGCAGCGGTTTGGAGCTAGATGGGTAGCTCCGATCCCACCCACATTGTGCTCTCTGCAAATATAAGTCATCTTAATGGAGAGATGTTGTTTGGAGAGGAACTTCATATTGGCCCCACAGCCCTGAACCCTCCCATTGAATACTAATCTCTCCCTCACTCTGTCAGCCTTTTACTCGCTCTTCTTCCATCACTCTCTCCAGCTTCCTCCCTTGTGAACAGGCCCTGGCTAAAAACTAGCTCTCGGTTCCAAAACTGTGTCCAATATTTCTTGATTTGAGCTATTTCGTCGGAGGACAATCAATATTGTTGTTGGCGGAGGGGGATTATAATTTATCAGTGAGCGCTCGGACCTCCAACCTCAAAGCTCAGCCCAGGGTGGAAACGTGCAAAAGGGCACATCGGCGCCTCTCCCTCCTTTTAACCACTTCCTCCTTCCAGTTTGCTCCTCATCTGTGTCTGACTTTGTCTTCCTTGCTAGCTAGACAATTTGTATCATCCCCCCATGAATTTAAAGTCACAGTATTCTGTGCATGGTGTGTCTAAGTAAGGATATACGTGCTTTGTGATTCTGCAGGGCGACGTATTCAAAGGTGCTCTGTTTCATTTTACTACCTCCTTTGAGGGTCATACAGTTTGTATATTTAATCCAGGGCAATGATTCTAACACTATGGCTCATTTTAAAGGCTAAAGGAGTAATTTATAACATCACAGGGACCACATTTTTGGGTTTAATGACCATGGCCACGGTCTAACTGTGGCTTAGTCACACTACTTTCCTTGCCACTTGCTATGTGGCCACTTCGAGTTCACCTAGCCAGCAGCAATCACTCATTCCTCTGACTGAAACCGTAAATCTGTACTGTTGAGATGCCACAGATTGCAGAATCATAACTATAGTTGAGAGGTTGTCTACATCCATCTCGAGCTGCACGCATTAACTTTCTTAAGGTCCTGACCCTGTTTGTTGACTTCTTCTTATCATTACCTGTTTATATGGCATCAGATCGCTCAAACATACACGTACACTTACACACACACACACACACACACACTCACACGCATGCATGCACACTCTAATACACTGACACCCCCACCTTTGCCCCCCTCCCAAAAACCCATTCAGTCAACTTTTCACCCCCCTCAGTTCGGACGCACACAGCTGCAAATGCTGAAATTAAAGCGAGACGTTGACGCATATATTAGCATGCATTAGCCGCTTCCCCCTGCCCACTTAACATGCAAATCTCCCAGCCCCGTCGCCTCGCACCTTCTGCCACACATTCATTTGCTGAATTATAATTAGACTAATCTTGCATAATTAATAAGAAGTCGAGGACCCTCTGTTTTTTATCCCCTCCTCTATTGTGGTTGCAAAAGTTTAATATCGCTGTTGTTTGTTTTTGTTTTGGTAATGTAATACACCCACACACCTCCCCATCCACAGGGAAGAGATGAGGAGAACATGCAAAGAATCGGAGGTGATCTTGATGTCATGGGGAAATTGCAGAGAAAGACTATTTTCAAAGAACTCCTTCTGCTGTAGCATGTTTATATTTTTATCCAGGCCTTGTTCTGTACATTAACAGACTGCTGTGTTCGATTCATCACACACAAAATGATCAATCCACTACAAAACTATCAAGACATTAACATAGTGCAAATAAAGCTAATGGGAAGCCAAATTCAGCTTGGAAACAGTGATAAATCTCTATAATGTATCAATATCATTATATATTATTCACTGTATTCAGCTGCTGAAACTTTATTCAAGCCAGTCATTTTGAAAAACCGAGAAAAAGGTTTTTTGAGTAAAAAATATGTTACTATTTTGTAAATTAAAATATCAGTTTCTGTGTTAGATTATTGAAAAAATCTGACACCTAAACCTCACTCATTATAAACAATTGTTTTATCATTTTCTCGTCCTATAATGAAGACTAATAGAAAACAGAGAATTCATGAGGCTGTTGGCAGTTGTCCGCATTGGAAGCAATAACTTACACAACTGGCAACATCTACCATTTACAGACACACTTACAACAGGAAACACAAACAAAACATAGGCCCAAGTCTTAAACCACACGGGCACCACAGGGAGTCTGTTTTTTCTTTTCTCTCTTCCCTTCTGTATCTCTGTCAAGGCCTCCAAATCCCTTTTGTCTGCATCTGCTTCAGTTCCCAAGACCAAACACAGGCCACGCAGCATGAGGGAGCCGTCCCAATGGTGACAACTTGCTTAACTAAAACTAGTTTAAAAAAACGAACAAGCACATCCTGACACTAATAACAACAACAGCAATGCCGTTCTGTACACATTTCACCGCTCAGTGTGGACGCTCTCACACTGCTCGGTGCTTTGAGGCATCTGTTACACATAAGTGTTACACACTATGCTGTACATATGGCCTTAATCATGCTGCAAACACCTAAGCAGTATAGGACCTCTAACAAAAATGTTCATAGGCATTCATCAGCACTAATCACTGTTGACATAAACTGCCTTTTCACATAGACATAAAACACATCACCCTCTGTGCTCATTGTAAATGAAGGTTTACTGGTAGCAAAGGATCTTGAAACACTGATGCAGAAAGCTTTACCACAAAGTTAGTCAGCAGCACAACTAAAAACATTTCTCCACTCCCCTTTTGCTCTGGGTTTAGCATCAGCCCTCCAATTTTGGGCAACGGCATCAAAGAGGGCAAATTTATGTTCAAGTAAAAATATGGGAATTGAGAAGAAAAAAAAGTAAGGAAAAGAAGGGGGAAAGAGCAGATTGTCAGAGTTAAGTTCAGCAGACTCGTGGATACCCTGCTGTCCAATTAAGACACAGCCAAAGAGGTGGAGATGAGCAAGGAGAGAGAGATGGGGAGACAGAAAGGCGAGCTGGTCCCTTTCGGAGGTCAGTCTCTATATTCTCTGGATGACAGACATGGATGGGGAGGGAGAGAGACTGAGAGAGGCCGAGCATCAGAGAGAAAGAAGGAGAGGAAGGGAGAGAGAGAGAGACAGAGAGAAAGAGAGAGAGAATGTTGACGTTCTGTATTCAGGGCCATCACTCATCAGACATCCCCTCCA
>OMKZ01034546.1:0-10466 GCA_900302535.1 Neoniphon sammara | reverse complement strand
CCCCCCCCTTTCGCTAATTGCAAATATGAAGCCCAGGCACTGATCACCAACCAGGGCACCTCCCTTCCTCTCTCCCCTTTTCCTCATCTCTCCTCCTCCTCACCCCCTCTCTCCCACCCGGCTTGTTGATGGAGTAAATGCTCCGCACCCTCGCCCCCACCTTCAACTCCAGCTCCCATTTCTGCATCAGCAGCCCTGCTTTCAAGATCAAAGTGATGCAGTTTTAATGAATCTTTCCGCACCAACATGCAGTAAATGTCACTAATGTTTGTCCAGTGCTTGTCTGATTATGAACAGAGTCTGGGGCCCTGAAGTTGCCAGAGAGAAAACACACATAGAGAGTTCTTGTGAAAGCCTGGTGGTGTAAATCAACACAGATATACATTTAAGCCCACAGAGTAAAAGCGACAGTTTGCAGCCAGGGCGAGGTGGGTGCTGCACTCCGCTGTAGCCCATTTTGGCTCCTTTAAACCATAAAGTTGAGGCCTCACTGAAATTTAAACTCTGTGGAAAATCTGTCATAAATCAGCATGGGATCAATCGTCTGAAATGTAGGCACCATAGTTATATTATGACTTATATTTTATGTTCTCTACCTAAAATTCCCTGATATAAAGTTTTATTCTGGATTTCGTATAATAGTCACATCCAGCTAGCAATGGAATGAGAGAGTTTTATGTCGTACTTATTCATCTTCTGAGTGCTCCATACTCAGAGAAATATCCTTCTTATTCACCTAGCTACACAGCTCGTGATGAGAGGACATTACAGCAATAAAACTGCATCTTCTTTTACAACCAACTGGGCTAGTTTTCAAGGCACACACATTATCAGACTCTGAGCACTGAACAAGATGAAGGTAGTAAAGAAGAGTGTAACAGGTCAAAGCCAAGCTGTGTAGCAACTGATAATTACTGGAAAATGTGATACCTTGTCAGAGTGTAGTAAAACGTCCCTCTAAGTGCATTGCAAATGCAACAACTTGTTAAAGTAATAAAATCATGGATAATGTAACGCCATTACAATATTACATTACTTGGCCATTATTACCTCATAAGGACAGACATATTCTTAAAAGAAGGTGTAACAATGATCTTGGAATGCAATAAGTGAAGTTGTTACATTATTAGTCAATATTATTATTGCATCATCAGTTAAAAATATGTTCCAATACAAAGTAACAATTGCTGATTAATGTAATAATGTGATATTATGACATTATCTGGCAATTTATTAGGCTGGCTTTGCATGGTGCAACTGAAATGCACCTTCACTTCCATGCAACTTTGAGTCCCAGGCGAACCATCCAATGAAAATTAAAAATTCGGTTTGCATCATCATTTGGAATGTTCCATGTGGGTTTGTTGACATGGCAACTAATTGCATGGAAGTTGCATTGCGTAAGGCCAGCCTTACATTTGAAGGTTTCAGTATTTCTCTGACCCATCTAGGGTGATGTTTTTAATGGATTTTGATGGCTTATTAGACTCTCCAGCATTACATTACTAAACTAACATTGCAGGAATAATTTTTGAGTGTTGGTTTTCTAACAGGTCTTTTGGGTGGCTTACCTCCTCAAAACTTGTCCTTCTTTTTAATTATCTTAGGCATCTGACAAGAGCTATGACAGAGCCAAGGGTAAACTGTTGGCTGTAAGCATCAGTTAGCTTGCAAGCAGTTTAAGACTGTGCTCGACAATGAGGTACCCACGATCAACAACAAGGAGAATACACGACTGTTGACCGAAGAAAGTAGATGCATCTTCTCTCTGGTTGCACCTCTGGGCATCTGATGAAATTATAACTAAGGTTTTTCGATGGATTGGAGTGTTCTCGCCAGGGACTTTATGGCACTAGACTCTGCTGATCTCTTTAAACTCCAGAGAAATGTATTGCCAGCTGCCAGCCGCCAGTCATCTATTCCACTAGTCTTTAATAAAGTCACCCATAGAGAGAGAGAGATAAGCACAATCCCTTGTTTTGCTGCCCTGTGGAGGAAAAGGATTCCTCTAAGTCTGTGGTGAGAAGACAAAGAAAACAGAAAAAGCACAACAAGGTTATAAAGGTCATAATTTCTCCCTTTGCAAACAATCGTGTCATCCCTGTTCTCATGTCTGCCTTTGCTGATCGGTCTGTATTATCTCTGCATTTCCTTTCCTTCTTTATTACATGGACTGCCGCTCCAGTTCCCACTGTAGGACATTGCAGCAATTTTCCTTTCCCCCTGTTGGATTGCCGCACACAGTGGTGATATATGTTAAGCTCATATCAGGCCTGCGCCGTGGTTTAACAAAATTGACACTAATTACATTCAGGCGGGGAGTCATGAAATTTTCTGTGTGATCAAAATTAATGAACTATAAATAAAATATCCCAATGCTGAAGTCAAATACATTAGGAGCACCCACTGCAGAGAAATCGAGCCCCTTTCTTTAAAATCGTGAGATAGGAGATTGCTCGAAGCCATTTCTTTCTATATTCAGCTTTGATTCCTTCAGTTCTAATATATACAGTTCGGGCATTATTTAGATAAACTGGTCTCATATCTATACAGACTTTTATCTAAGGGTTTTGTTCCAAAGTGTGATATTCACAATGTGAAAAGAAGTATTTTTTGCATAATGCTTAAAGCTGCACTGGGCAAGATTTCTGTGTAAAAACACACTTGTCTAAATCACAACCACTGCAACCACCCTTTAATTGAGACCTGAATTTACTCTGCCCAGATGAAATGTTGGTGTTGGTGTTGGTGTTGGTATGGGTACTTCTTCACCCACAGGAAATGATGAATTGAAACTCCAGAGTGAAAAACAAACTAAACAGCAGTGAAGAAACCCCTCCGTCCACAGAAAGCTGGACTCACCAGTGTTTGATCTTTTCCCTTTCACATCCCTTTGGCATCCTTTAGCATGAAGCATCACATACCAGCCAGTTGGTAAGCATGAGCCTGCTGTGTGAAGTTTACTGATGTTACGTAACATGGTTTCTGGACACTGAAGGTCAGGTTTTTCAACAGCAGTAACCTCTCACTGCCAGTTGGATCCTCCAAAATGTGAAGTTGCCCAGTGTAGCTCTGATAGCCCACAATTGAATAAAATTATGGTTCTTTAACTTTGCTCCTTGGTTGACAAAATATCACTTTCTCTGAATGGCCCTGCATGGATCCGTTACCTTAGAGACTAGGGACTGATGCATGAAAAGTGAACCTATGAAAACAGCAATTTCAAAAATGGCAAAATTCTAGCCGAAAACACCTTAACAACGCTGTGGAAAAACAAGGATTTGTGACTTTCATTTCTAGTGCCATTTTGTTGTTCTAGAGTGTAATTTTGTCTTTCAGATGTGATGCATTAAGAGAGCAGCTGCAGCGACAATGGAGCTCAATGGGAGACAGAAGTGAGCTCTCCCAGTTGTATGCTGGATTTCTCCCTGTGTGTTTGTTTAACATGACTGCAAATCACTAAGTCTACAAAGAAGCCCTTGTTCTGTTTTTTTTTAAAGGGGTTCACACCGAAACCTGACAGCTAATATACCTGTCTTAGATTGTTTATTTTTTCCTTTACGTTAAACATCATTGTAGCTGTACATCAAACTATAAATCGAATGTAAATCACCAGTGCGTAGTTTTAAATAGCCTTAATGTGTTTTAGTGTGTTTTATGTGTTTTGTGTCCCAGCCTATATGTCCCAGTAGATATATAAGCAATGAAAAGGATTTTAAAACTATGAAGACCCAAATAGGTCAAAGTATCCTACCCAATGCACTGAAAATATCTTGGAATAGTCACATTTAAACAGCCATCCTCACCCCTAAACTCTTTGGCTCTGGCTATCATCCCCACCCATCTATTGGATCTTCAGTAGCCTGTGTCGCTGCGTTTTATTCTCAGCTGGCCTAACACAGCTTTACTTTCAGCATGTGATGTTTGTGTAATGACCCGCAACCTGTTGACGCTTTTATCACCCATAACTCCGGGAAGGCAGTAGTAGCCATATGCACCAGTGGCTCACACTTTGCCAGGCTTGATGTATTAGCTCCTGCAAACAAAGTCAATGGCTAAATTAGCACTCTGACTGAAGGCAAAATTAAATTTATGTGTCGGTGTGGTGGAGTGCTCCTTAAGACGTTGGACAGAAGTGGAAATATCCTTCTAGCGAGTAGTGCACTACCTCTGAATAATTACTCTGGTGTCAGTGTTTGGACTTAATATGTTAAAAATTGTAAGCATGAATTGGTGATCAAACTACATCCAGCACAATGACTGAATATTTTGAAATGTTTTCCACTATATTAAACGTTAGAAGAATGAGGAAACAGGTCCCTCCATTTCAACACAGTAATTGGTCCAGTTTATTCTGCCATTAAAATGTAAACACATTTTGACTCCTTGCTTTGGAGGTGGTGTTACATATTACTACAATCCAGGAACTGATTAAGTACCTGATTTAACTGGATCTTTGACTCTTTACCTAATCACAGGCTTGATATTTACCGCTGAAAGGACAGTTTGCTCTCATCAAGAGTCAGGCCTGCAATCAACAGCAGCTTTCTAATTAGTAATTCATTTGCTGGTCCAAGCCTTGATTAGATTTGGCCTCAGAACTTCCACAGCTCAACTTGTTAAATAAAAGGTGTGTTTGTGTGTGTGTAAGTGTGTGTGTGTGAGCAGTGGCTGTAATAGTGATGGCAA
Source organism: Neoniphon sammara (assembly GCA_900302535.1). NCBI lineage: Eukaryota > Metazoa > Chordata > Actinopteri > Holocentriformes > Holocentridae > Neoniphon > Neoniphon sammara. The sequence goes on along the minus strand of OMKZ01034546.1, from coordinate 5,777 downwards.
GCATCCTTATTTGTGTAGTGCTTGCTGTTTTGTCTTCGTCGAATGGTGGCCAACATTTTTATGAGTACCAATTATTGCTTGTAAAGGTTGAAATGATCGGGAAATGAGAGGATTTTGTGCAGGGCAAGAGTTCAAAATCATTAGCCTATTTGACTCAAAACGGCGGCTTATTTATTGAGTTTTTCCTCTGTTCAAGTGCTGCGCTTTTCACGTATAGAGGCTTTGCAGTTGGCTCACAAAACACGCAGCAACCACGTCTGATGCCATCACTGAGGTCAATTGCAGAACTGGCTGTAGGTAAACAATGGCCAATTATAAAACAACCTGACAAAGAAAAAAAAAAAAAAAAAGACCTCAAAAGGTAGTTATAATGCCAGTTCCATAAAGCTACAAAGTTAATAGGCTGATTTGTTTCCAAATTTAGGTTAGATTGACACATCTTGTTTTTAGCCTTTAGGTTGCGTTAGCCCACAAATGGGAGTGTATCTATATTCTCAAGCTCCTATACTCCTTCAGTGTAATATTTTCCACACTGCAAACAGTTCCATGTTCCCTCAATCCTGTTATGTTCCCTTAACAAAGCAAGAAGCATAATGTCTTTGTCTCTGGTATTTTAGTAAAAATGCATGATCTGATAGTACATAAGTAATCCTCATGCACAACCAGTGTCGTGGTGGAGTGGAGTAGGTGGACCCAAACACAGGAGACGGCAGGCAGACAGGATCAAATAACTAACACTCATTACTGACAACAGCACAGGAACTTGGGAACAAGGCACAAGGAGCACTAGCACGCACAAAACTGAAAAAAGAGACTGAATGACAAAACAGGACTTAAATACAAACTGAACTAATCAGGGAACAGGGAACAGGTGGCAGGGCAGGAGCAAATCCAGGGAAGTGATAGGCTGGGAGAAGAATCGGCGCGGGGGAAATGCGAGGGCGGGGCTGACGAGGAAGATGCAGGGCAGGTGTGGAGGTGAAGCAGGGCGCAGGGGAGAGAGAGAGGGAGCCACACCCACCTCACACACACAGAGGGGAGGTGGAGACAGCCTGGGAACACAGAAAAACACAAGGGAAAACAGACCATACAGGACAGGGTGACAGTTGGATTATGTATTTTTGTTAATACACAAAAAGGAAAAATAGGACTTAGGGAACATGGCACTGTTTCTAGTTTTAAAGAATTACATGAGAGAACATATGGCCTTGGGAACATAGGCTGAACCCTCTAACTAGTCAACTGGCTAATTTAGCAAAGAAACAAATGTTAACAGACACTAGCTCACTGTAAGCATGTGCAAATCAAATGTAAGACTGTAATTGTTAACTGACCAGACGCTATGTTAATTCTTAAAAACAAAAAAAGCACAGAATTCAACCACTGAATTCTGACAGACGTCTGTTGATGGCCACTACTACCCAAGAGCTGAGGACCTCCAATATGGCTGCCAGACGATGTGTTGCATTGCCTGAAAGCATTAGCTGTGCTACATTATCAGCAAATTTTTTTGATTTTCCATTGGAAATACCACTGCAAGTGGCTGTGATCCTGCTTGTGAGAAAGACGAATGTGTAGGTGTAGCCATGCCAGGCGCCCTTTTAAGTAGACAAGTACCAAGTACATTTGAGTGCTTTGCCAGCATGTTTTTAACATACCCATGCTAGTTCAGACTATGCATAAATCATAATGGTAAAAAAAGCATACCATACAATTCCCAAATGGGTACAGGATGACACTTATGCAGCGGAAAAACCTTATGAGGCAGTGTATCTTATGGTCCCAACAGCTGAATACATCATGAATGAAGTGGGACTGAGGTGTGACCTGGAATTCAAACGCTGCGTTCACAGCTCTTTGATGTGCATCTCAAAAATATAGAAATATACATTGCCAGTTTCTAAAGCATTTCCTGCTCACAATGAAAATTATATGGATTTTTCAATTACTTTGGGCTATAACACAAAATAAAAGTTTCATGACATGTTTTATTCATGGGTGAAAAATGAAATTGTTTGAGTTATGTTACTATGGTACCCTGGTATGGGAATATGACAGTATTGTAAAATATATTTAAAAAGTTTAAAACTGAAACCCTGCTGAGAAATTGGCATGAAAGTCTTAATCCTCTTGGTATCAATTATGGCTGAACAAGTGGCTCAGTTCTCCCCACCTTTTTTTTCTCTCTTGGAGAGAAAGAGGCACCTTCTTCCATCTATAAGAGCCTTGTAAGGATTTCACCAAAAACTTTAATCTCTAAAGATGCGGTTCTTCAGAGATGCTTGAGTACAGCAAAGCTCCAGAGTGAAATGTTGAATAATGTAATGTTATCTGTGTTATGTTAGTGAGTTTTCTGAAGCTGAAAGGTGGGTTGAGCACCACCATGCAGTGGAGTAACACTGTGAAAGATACCACTGTATAAAATGTGAATATATCTTCATACAACACTGATAGAACCTGTATCAAAGACTGTTTGATGTGTATCGCAATGTATTTAAGGTTCTTATACTGTCCAGATCTATAACTGTACATGCACCTCACAGTGTAGAAGTTCCACTCCATGCATTTATCCTGCAACTATTTTAGTGCTGCAGAATATTATACATAAATTCGAATACTGTGACACAAAATCTTTGTCCCTTTCAGTGTACAAGTTACCTGTCCATTCCTTATGCCTTCTTGTAGCTAAAAAGAGAGAAAAACTTGATTTTCTTCCAGGTGATACAGCAGAAGTGCAGTGATAGTTCAGCAAAAGGTGAACTTTCTACAGTGTTTACATCTGTGTATCTGCAAAAGGCTCTGAGGCAAGCTCTGTGAAAGGGTGTAATAAGATGTATCCTTAAAGAAAAAAATACCTGAAACCCCACAGTCCCAATCATGCAACTCAAAATAATTTTTCTGCGTAGTTATACAACTGTTTTTTGTCACCAAAATACAGTAAGGCCAATGTAAATTCAATGGTGAAAAACACAAATCAAAAATAACCCTTAGATGTGTTTTTGGCAATGTTCTATTCTCTATGTTCATGTACTTTGTCTGGTTTCCCTTGCAGCTTCACTCAAACTCAGATAAAGGGGACGGATCCGTCAGGTACATTCTGAGTGGGGAAGGAGCTGGGACTATATTTATCATCGACGAAGTGACAGGAGATATTCATGCCACCAAGAGCTTGGATCGGGAAAGGAAAACACACTACGTTCTCCACGCACAAGCCCTGGACCGCAACACAGAAGAGGCCCTCGAACCAAAGTCAGAATTCATCATCAAAGTACAAGACATCAATGATAATGCCCCCAAATTTCAGGATGGACCCTTTGTGGCTTCGGTGCCTGAGATGTCTGAAGTAGGTGAGTAAGCACTGCCCAGTTAATTGATTGCTATCTACCTTTGGCAGCAGGAAGGCTTTGTTTGAATGAGTTGGCCTTTGAACGCTTTACCTTGGCAAAAGAATCTGAACCTTTCTATCACAGCTTCATTTTAGCCACTCTTTAGATACACTTATACGCATTTTACACTGGCCTAAAAAGCCACTACCACGAAGGGGCCTTGAGTTCAGTGCAAACACATTAACTTGGCATTTCAGTCCGAACCCTGCAACAGTCCCAGATAATTATCGGCTTTGGCTCCAGGTGGCAGAGGTGCAGCGGGTCGCCTGTTAATTTGCGTCCTGATGGTGCAGGACATGCTCTACATTTTAGGTAGGCATTCCTAACCTCAGTGTAGCTTTAACCTATGTAATATGACAAATTACCAATAAATCACCATCTTTTGGATTGGACTTCTGTTCGTGGTGTCATTATAATGAGAGACCGCCGGGGTGGAACATCAGAGAAAACGCTGCGTTTCAGTCAGGTTAGAAGATTGTGACACCAGTTAACCTGGAGATGAAATATGTCATTTATGAGTTATGCTACTGTAAATAGTGTTACTCATCTTTTTAACCAGGTAGTTCCAGTGTAAAAGTGGTGTAAGAATCTATTTTGATAATCTATAAGCTTCATGTCTCCATTAAAGAGTAATTGGCAAGACCATTAGTTTCATATCCACATATCACACACATCTGCCTTCTGCCTGATGCATGCTGGGATAGGCTTCAACCCCCCCCGTGACCCTGATTAGGATAAGTGCTAATGGAAAATGAATGAATGATGAATGAACATATCTCCATATATGATATATTTCAAGTGCAATTGAGATATTGTTCCACTGAGACGGTTTTATTATGAGGAATCAGGATCAAATATGTTACAACCCTATGCAGTGCTCTGGTTTGTCCCCTCTATGATAATATTTTCAAGACCGTTTGATCTTCTGCAAGCCAGTGGAGTCCTCTTTTTCGTCTTTGTTTTCTGGTTCTGTGATGCTTCCCCGGGTGGGCAGGTCTTTATGAGGCACTCAATAGTGCCTCCCCAGCATCCCTGCCATCGAGGCTGAGTCCTCCACATCATGGAGAAAAAAGCCTCTCTCCACCTCCTCTGAGACAGTTGCTCTTCGTATGCCCAGCATCATGTGGCAAGCATCTTTTTTTTTTTTCATTTCTTTATTCCACCGTTCTGTTTTTAGCTCTGGTGAACAAAAGCTACCCTTCTCTCAGTCCAATGGATTCTGCCTCACAGCACAGTGGCTCAAAAGTATTGTGCTCAAAGATTTCGCAGAGGTCCTCGAAAAGCGTTCTGTAGGTTGTCCAAATGGTTTCCCGCACTGCTACCAGAGTGATTTTGCTTCCAAATGTACTGTGTGATCGTCGAGTCTCAGCGCTGACATGTTTGTGAAAGTATGCCTCTCATATCTGTCAGTCTAAACTAATCCTTTCAGTCATTACTAAATACTAAATAATCCTTTCAGTTACTTATTATAAATATCTCAAACAGGAATTGAACGGCTCCATCAGTTTATTGCAGCAAGATGGGGATGTGCAAAACCGATTAAATATGCAAACCCCAATAGACCTGTAGGCGCCCTCTTTATAAACAGTCAATATTTCCCTTGATGGCTTCATGCATATTCATGAACAAACATGCCTGACACACAAACAACATTGCCAATTCCGTATATTTGTTTGTAAGTGTGATGTGTCAAGTGCACATCTTAATCTCTTCTGAGTGTACTGTATGTTCTGCTGCTGTGAAAGTTGTATAGTCGGCAACATGTTTGAATACTGTATTTATGAATTTTAACTAGATAAAGGTACTACTGCTACTACAAGGAAAATACGTGTATAATAAATAATAGATTTTATTTTTTTGATTATTCCTTAAGTCTGATAAACTTCCCTTTTAGTGTTGAGTGCATAATGAAGTAATGTAAGTATCTTTCCAACGCCAATCTGTCTTGGGTATTGGCATCCATTGTTTTGTTCCAACAAGACCACTCATTTTAAAGTTTCAATGTTCACTCCAAACTTCATCATTGGTTTTACAAAAAGAATCAATCACCATTGATGACCCAAGGGAGGAAATCAAGGACTGTGAAGGGGAAAATAATTACCCTTTTTTTCCCGCCCCCTCTTTCGCTCATGTCCATTAAAGTAATTCCTCTTCAGCTTGGCGTCTGCGGCGTCAAATCGGCTGTAACAATCAACTGTCCTCACACTCCAGAGCACTAATCCCCCAGCATTTGTCAATACCGGCGCTCCCAAGCGCAGGAAGGGGCTGTCTGGGAGTGTGGCAGCTAATTGGTCGTGATGTTCTTTTTTCCTGTCTAAATTGATTAGCTGGGCACATGCCAGGTACTCCAACATTACTGTTTCAACCCTCCCATGCAATGGTAGAATCAAA
>OMKZ01034545.1:13378-31976 GCA_900302535.1 Neoniphon sammara | reverse complement strand
ATGCCTACCCTGTTGGACAGTATCTGAAGAGGTCTTGCCCTATGAACTTGTGAGCTTACCAGACACACGGGAGCTAATTCTCTAGTTTCTTGATGAATGACCTCTTCCAACTGGAGAATGCCCTACCTTTCACTAGCAAATAAAATATTGTTTTCTCTATTTGGACATTAATCTACACAAATCTAACACAAAAAAGATAAGGATAAAAAAAATAAGGATGACAGATCTCATGGCAGATATAGATCCATTTTAGTTCAACATATGAAAAGTCCAAAGTGCAGAGATCATCCTGCAAACAGTGATCAGCCAAACTATACCAAACTGATTGCTGTAGATTTTGCACATTTTCCACTAAAACTAGCTATTGCATAAGAAATCTCCCACTTGCATTCTTTGAAAGTGAGCAAATTTCTCCCCACTCACTATATTAGAATCAATTGAGACCCTGGCACCTCATTTTTTTTTTTTTAATATCAATCAAGTGCTGTAAACACTTCAAATAACACGTGCCATAAACACGATTTTCAACAATGACAGATATTTCCGCTTAAATAACCGTCTATTTATTTCATGCACATAAATGACATCTGTCTGGGCATGTGGACACTCACCATTTCACAGTACTCAAAGACCAGCAGGAAGGGGATGGCCTCCACACACTGCCCCAGACACTGAAGGATGTTTGGGTGTTGCAGCACTCTACAAAGACAGAACAACAATTACTCTCTCTGACAGCACGCAGGCTATTATTAGGGCAAACTGTTATTGTCGCCTGTTTGGGCTGTGGTAAGTGCAACTTTAAAAATCGAACTCTAGAGTAGCAGATTAGCGAGAAGAGCGCCGTGTCGTAAAGTAAAGGCAGATGGTGTTACTAACATTACAGGAAGCCACAAGTCAGTGATATGACAAGGCCATTTTTCATATTTACAGCGTGCTGCACACAATCCCCATTCCACACATTGCTAGTAAATGAAAGGTAAAGCATCATCAGTCAAACAGTGCTTAAATATCTGCACTATAAATGAGCTGATGGGAAACCTCTACCGACCTGTACGGGTCTCCCTGCTGCAGGAAGTCGTTCTGCTCCTTGGCACTGGCATTAGCTTTCAACTCCTTCACCACCACTCTGGCTGCACCTGGGTCTGTATAGATCTCACTCAGCAGGACCTGGGAACACATGAGCGCAGTTTTAGAGAAGCGAGTATGGCATTTTTTTTTTATTTATTGTGCCTCCAAAGAGGGGTCAAGGGATGGCGAGACCCGCAGAGAGGGATGAGATAATGTAAACTGCATGAGGGCAGATTTGAAAAATGCAGAAATAATGGGTACTCCGCTGGACAGGTGGAGGATTACGCGGCAAGCATATTATCGCTCCCTGCGGAGCAGTATTCATTGGTGGGAAAATGAGCTGGAAAACGAGGGACAGACAGTCTGGGTGTGTGAACGCCTGGTTCTGAATTAAAACAGAGAGCACAACATGATAAAAACAGACAGCGAACATTGGGCGATGCAGGCAGCCACCTACAGCACATTTGAGACCAATTTGGAACAATTTTGCCCCCCAACCAATCCCAAAAAAACACTACAGCAGCTGATTTCACGGATTACATGGTTTAAGATGTGCTAATCGTTGAATAAGCGTTTGGTCGGAATGAAAATCGGCATTTTCTTCGGTTATGATGGCATTTTTTTTTTAGATTATATTTTTGGCATTTCTGCTTTATTGATAGCGGCAGTAGAGAGAGACAGGAAAGCTGTGGGAAAGAGTGGGGGAGTGACATGCAGCAAAGGGCGCAGGCCGGAATCGAACCCGCGCCGCCGCAATTAGCGCCCCATGATGGCATATTTTTAAGAACCACAAGCTAGGCTGAAAGATTAGATTGTCCAGAGATCCTACTGATGGAATCTCCATGACTGCTGGGGAAAATGATCAGGTTTTGTATGTCATGTAGGTATAGACGTTTTTGACCCATATTGTCATCCTTAGAAAAGTCCTGATCCACGCTTTCATCCTTAACGTGAAGATGGGGTTAAGGATGAAAAGCCATGCTGTTTATTTGTCATCTAATTAGATTCCTGATGTTATGCACTTGTAGTTATGACACACTGACATGTGGTAGGTGTAATATTTGAAGCAACTGTGCCGTTTTGTGCCGGCGTGTGTGCAGGGAGCGAGGTCATGATGCAATAAAAAGTGTGTCGCACAACACTTGAGGGATTCATGTTATTACGTTATCGTGTCGTTGTTGGCAGCACACTCTTCATTTCTCTCAATGAAGAGTTTTCTCATAAAGACAAATGAGCGTCAGTATAATCGAGGTGACTGGGACTAACTTGCTCAGGTCTAGCATGCTAAATAAAGAATGAGCTTAAACACGAACAGCTGGCTGTTTTCGCCTTGTTGCTTGGCCAAATTTAGCAGTGCACATCGTGTATAATTAGGAAGGGCAACTCAGGTAAAGAGAAAGTGTCTCTTGGTCCCTCTTAAGGTGTGACACTGATGTTTTTTATTCTATACAGAGACATATACACACACAGGACTTCTGTAAAATTTGCACATTAAAAATCCTACCTTGCCAAACCAGCCGTTGCCAATCTCCTGGATGTAGCTCAGACTGTGTCGTGCCACCTGGAAGCCTGAGGATCCCTCTGTGAAGCCAACCAGAAAACAACACAGGGCTACTTAAAGACTGTTACAGGTGACAAATTTGACCAGGTGTCATCAGAAAAGTGATCAGTTAATCCAAATGACTTTAACTTTAATATTGCTATAAGCGTCTAGAGGATAGACTTGTCACATTCTGTCAAGAGTTACGTGAAATGAGCCTTTTAATGTTGTGAGTCTATAAAAAAATCTTAAGAAAAAAAAATCAAAAAACTGGTTTTAAGTGAGATGGATCTGCTGACTACAACACCAATAACAAGCAGGACCTTGCTACAACCAACTGCCTTCCTGTCTCAAGGAAGAACAAATGTAGTTGAAAATATTTTACGTAAAGAAAAATCATGTTTGAGCCTTGCATTAGGGGTAGGAAAAATAATCACAGCATAAAAGCATCGTGAAGCTTTCTCGGATGATTCACCATCGACGTAGGACTTATTTATCAGACTTCTTGAGTAAAATGCTGTTTTACATGCTGATTCGTTTATTTCCATAGGCTGTTAGAGGGCGATACACGTAGTGGTCCAGCCTTTGAGAAAAGCCCCCATGCCGTGAGTCACGTAAACAAGACAACACGACGGCAGTGACGTGGTAATGCTGGAGAGGTGGAACCGCAAAGAGCAACTCGCCCAGCACCTTCTGTGCTAAAAGTAGACATGTGGGCAGACTTTGGATTTTAAGAAGTGGGAGACAAAACAGAAGTCGTGGTTTTGCAAGGAGTGCTGCATGAAAATTAAATACCTCAACAACACTACTAACCTACATAGATTACATATATTTACATTTTTATGATAAGGGTTTATACTTTTTTATTTTATTTTACTGTTGTTGTTGTTTTACTGTTATATTTTGCTATATTTCTAAATGTTTAATGTATTTGGCATATGTAAAGCTCACTGATCATGCTCATCCCTATGTTTTGAAAATTAAAAGAGAGTTAAGTGCATCAAGTTATTCGTGTTGATGGGAAATAATCGAGATGCATCGATAATCATAATGACAGTCCTGAGAACTGTACGCAAATCGGAGGGACCTTAAAAATTCCCACCGCTACCATGTATACATAATTTACCAGTACTGTGAACACACACACACACACACACACACACACACACACACACATATGCACACATCAAACTTTCATAATCAACAAAGCCCATTACAGACTAAGCAACACTTGCCACAAACTCAAGGCAATTCAAAGGTTTTAGAGTACAATAACAAAACAAAACACGTTCTCTCAACATAATTAACCCTGCTCAAGTTACTGCATTTTCACAGAACTACCTACTTATTTTACCTGAACAATTATGACGTACACAAACACTCATGAATAAGCTGTCTAGGTATTCCACTAAGTCCTTACTATCGCACATGATATAATCACTTACATACTACTAACAAAACACAAACAGTCTTTGTACTACGACCTGCCCCTCTCTGTGGGTCAGACTTAAAGGTTCAGTGCAGTCTCATTCTAAATGCATTTTACAGAGATGTGGCTGACTAAGGTATCAGGGTGTGTAGTATAACGATTGATAAGATGTCGATCAGATTTGTTGTTTAGCATAAGTGCATGACAGTGGCTTTATAAATACAAAAAGTGAGTGTTAATATTTTAAAATGAAATCAACAACACTGTAAGCGTAGCCGCCTTTCGCTTTGATGACTTTTTTCATGGTAAAAAGGTCTGCAATTTTTATTCTGAAAAATCAAATAGTAAAGTTGAGACAGTTTTTGTCATTTGCTTGCCAAAAAACGGTCCCACTTGAGCCAGAGCACCAGACCGCATGGTGTTTGATCTGAAGTAAGAACGTCAGTCCCTCCTCTCCTCCACAGCCACTCAACACTTGAATGGGCGGCACATTTTTTTCCATCAGACTCTAGTGAATCATTTTCCCACATCTAAACAGTAAACATTTGGTTGAGGATGATGAAGACTTCAGTAGGGGGAATAATAGTGGGCACTGTAACTGTAAGCTTTGTAACTCATCTGAGAAAAAGCCTCAGACAAAGTTCAGAGCGGAGTTGGAGATGACTAAGAAAACTGCACCAATGGTAAAAATCAAACAAGCAAATAGATGTTATTCTGCTACTAAATCCTAATCCTGACCTGATGGGAGATTGATGGAAATTCTGACATCGATTGGATTTGGATGACAACAACTAGGGATCTTTTACTGAATCAACATGTGTGAGGCAATGACATGGGCAGCACAGTATGGACAGAATCCAACAGATTGGCCTCTCATAAAGTACCAATGGAGACTCTGCTGGAAACAGCAGGTTGACTCATTACGCACACAAAAAAAAAGTCTGGCCTTGTGTGTCACACCTAGCGTAGAGACATGAAAAACATAAGAGAGGGCAAAGAACAAATGACACTTGATATAACCCACAAACATAAAGCTTAATGACAAATTCAGCCATTTTGACATAATAGATGGACATGTGTATGTATACACGCTTGGATGTGTAGACGGCAATCGCATGGGGCAGTGAATGTGTGTATGGACGTGCTGAGTGAGTGTGTGTGCAGGTATCAGACCTGTAATGCGGGGTGGGGGCTGGAGGTGCGGGGGTCCAGGCAGGGCCACGGGAGACACGGCGAGGGTGTAAACCTCGGCTGGGGACTGCATGGAGGGCGTGTCCTCCGCCGGCGGGGTGAAGTCGATCTCATCATCAAAGTGGTCCTCAAACTCCTGAGTCAAACAAACGCAGGGCGTAAATGTTATTCAGGTAATTTGGACTCCGCCCCCTGTTCATAAGGCGGAACAAGAATGGACTGACTTCATTTAAGGGTTATACACAATATGACAGTCATGAATCACCTAAAGACACATGCATAGTATCATTCCTTTTTGATCGTACATGATTCATAGGTGCTAAGTGAGCATTAAAATCCAGTTACATTACTTGCAGCTATCTCTGTCAGAAGACCTCCACTCTGTATTTATTAGGCGTAGCCCGGCTGGGTGGGGGCACCCGCCTGCCCGCCAGTATTCTCACCTTGAAGTTGATCTCCCTCTCCTTGCAGCAGGTTACACAGTTCACCAGCACCACCACCAGGGCCACGAGCGCCGTCAGCGACACCGCCAGGGACAGGTAGAGAGAGACAGACAGCGCGTCCCCCGTGCTCCCACCTGAAACGACAACCACCGACAACATCAGATCTGCCCGTCCCCAGGAATAATGCCGAACCATTCACTTTTCTAGGTGTGCCGAGAAAATGATTTAGAAAACGAACAAAGAAAAGATGCCAGACAGCCGCATCGAGTTACAAGCATAAACACAGGTTCATCTGACAGCAGCACAGTACCCCAGCAATGAATTGGCTCTTTTTTTAATTCCATTTTTAATCCATGAACTTCAAAAGGTACAAAAATACCCTAAAGGATGCCCCTAAAACCAGCTGCTTTGATCTTTTGCCACATTTTACTAGTTTTGCCTCCAAATCTACAGTACAGACTAGTGTGTAATAATTGTGATTACAGCATCTAGCAAAATGATCAATTCTGTTAAGCTCTAGACCAGACAGCCTGCTAGCCAACATCCCTCCCCCTTCAGACAGACATTTGTCAAGAGTGACACTGGCTGATGATGCAGTAGTGATAGAGGGTGTGCGTCTGGGCTGGTGAGGATGCTGCTGGGCTGGTGGTTCAGATGGAAGTGCTGACAGCAGCCCTACAACACACCACTTCTCCTACTCAGCTGCTGCTCTGCAGCCACATTACAAAGCAGTGGCTAAAACCTTTAAAAATTTTCCTCTCATGAACCACACATTTTTCAAAAAAATCCAAAGTGGCAGCCAAGTTTCACATCTCTCCAATTAATGATTTTTTATTTATTACACTAGCATGGTTGCATTAATAACGAGGAATAATGGTGCACTTCCTGTTTTTTTTTTGCATCTCCCCTGTTATGCACCACAAATATCAGGGTAGTAACTGTGTTCTATGAAGTTCATTATATACACTGTGCAAAACTTTGCTGACACTGGATAAACTTTGAAGGCCAAAGAGCCAAAACAGTTACTGAAGACAGCCTAATTCAAAATGGCGAAAAACTGCCATGACTAAAACGAATGTGTGTGACTGACATTTCTGAACGGCAGATGTGGATAGTGTTTGCCTGGTTGTCTTCATGTGTGTCTTTCATGCGTCCGTTAATCCGCACCATCTTTGTCCCATCATGCAGTGCGAACAGTTTCCCAACAGGATGACAAGAAGACCAGTCGTTAAGTCTGAACTGCCTCTTCAGGCAGACTAAAAACAGTCTTAGAGTCAACCTAGACTTAAGAGAGAGTTGGAGCGTGTTTGAGAATGAGAACGTGCCCCCAACTCCTCCCTCCCTTGTTCATTCCCCCTCTCACTGGCCGTGGCACGTCAGGTACATCCTGTCTGCCAGAGGGCGAATCAACACCTCCTCAGTCTCCTCCTGCCAGATTACAAATTCCTGACAGATGAAAGCAGGTGCTGAATACATCCCCGCCAACAACCTACTTCCAGTCATCTTGTGCTTTCACATACAGTAAGTGCATAAAGAGAAGGAGACATGTCTTGACAACTACAAAACAAATAGTCCTACCCCTTTGGAATAGATGGGCTACCAGGGTTGGAACAGCGAGGGAAACTTATGCAAAACCACAGCCTTCATACTGTCACCCTGCACGCTGCTCATTAATAAAATTTTCCTTTTAAATGAAGTGAACCTCAGGGAGAAGCTTGAAAAAGTCGCTGGAGGCGGTAACTACAGACCAAGCAGTGTTCATCAGATCTTATTAATGCACATTTTGCCTTATCCATTAAAATTTTTTTGATGTAAATGGTGCATGTCGAATAAAATCCCAAAAATGGGAGTAAAATTGCGTCGCTTTTTATACGATAGAAAAATACAATAATTTTCAATGGAAACACACAGAATAAAAATAGGACATTCAGATAGGATTTATTCACATGACCAGACTTTGACCTCCGAGCTCACAGACAGAGCTGCTGTCATGGCAGCTGGCAATAATGTAAACAGATGCTGATGGACAGATGAAGGAATCATGACCTTCCTTTGTCTCATATATGCAAAAATGTAACAGGAAACAGCAGCACAGAGCTACCATAATTATGACTATGCTGACAGATTCTGTCTATCTTTACAAAACTAGGTACAGCCATCTAGCTAGCAAACAAACCGGCTGCCTGTAGCAACGGATAGATGATGATGATTTATTTGCTTAAACAGATGCTACAGAAATGCATCTTAATTCGCTATATTTTTTTGTAGCATTTCATTTTCCACTTGCAATTAATTTGAATGTTTTATGGAAACACAGCTACTGATCTTCGTGTGGCGACCCTCCTGCTCCGCCTGCCGTGTTGGTTTCTGTTTCCGTTCGGTTGCTGGCTGGTGGATTAGGGAGGCTTGTTAGTGCCAACGGAGCACCTGGGCCCAGTTTGTCCCACGGCATAAAAGACACGGCTGAATTCATGCTGCGCTCATTTCAGCTTGGAACTCGTACATTTCCAACCTGCGACAGCACTGCTTTCACTGTGTGACTTTGGGAAAAATGGAAGAAGGATCGCAGCATTTACCTCGAGGGGTTTACCAAGAGTGTATTCAGCAGTGTATGCTGAAGCAGTAAATAAACATTCTTACAATGATTTACTTACCATAAACAAAAAAAGGTGATTTGTTTGTTCTGACCATTTTTGCGCGCTCTGACATCACTTGGAGTGAAACTAGAGAAAGTGGAGCTCTGAAATGATACCTGAATTTCCATCTTCTGATTTGCATGACCTTACAGTTCGTTCTTTCAAAAGCTCATTTTTATTGAGTCATTAGCTGAAATGGATGCACCATCAGGTCCATGTAAAATGCTTTCTTCCGCATGTTATCCCTCTTCCAATTTTGTTGGTCCTGAAAGTCAAACTCCAACACTGACCACAATGTAATAAAAGTGGTCAGGCCATCCCATCAGCTACTGTACATCGATTGCACTGTGAACGTAGTGTGAGTATCAGTGTGTGGTCTGGTCGCGTGGAGCCAAGGAGAGGAGCAGCAATCGCTTCCGAAACCCTAGGGATCATTAGATATGATTGACGATGTCAGCCATGATTGGGATGCATTTCATTTCTGTCAGGGCACATCGGGCCGTTGCTGATGAAACGAGGACTGCTTCAGCCGGAAAAGACTCCTTTTAGATTGAGTCAAAATTAAATGTCTGTAGTAACAACTCTAGTCAAATTAAAAAGACTAAACATTAATGTAGCTTTCCGAGAGTCACAATCTTCATGTGGCAAGCCTAGAGCAAGCTGAGCAAGACTCATCTATGTGTTCATATGTGGGCTAAAACCAAAACACAGGCAAATATGGGAAACTCAAGCACAGCCCAAGACCACCAGACTGGGATCTCTTCAAGGCAAATACCCATGTTACTGTCTTATCTTTTGCTTGTCTTGTCTCTGTATCCTTGCATACTGCAAATCAGGAAGCAGCTACTTAGCTTTGCATAGTTCAGCCTTGTTTACCATAAACATGCTGGCAAGCCGGTCTGTGTTTTCATTAACACGGCTGGCCTTGTGAGATATAAAAAGGATGCACTGCCCCAATGACGAAGACATGAAACATGAGCTTGGCAAGGACTGTGACTTCAGAATCCATGTTTTGCTTCTTCATTTGCATAAACCATGGACCACAGGGACACAAAGAGGAGAGAAGGCAATCTCCTGCTAAAAGTACATGGAAGATGTCCAAAAATCCTGATTAAAAAAAAAAAAATGAAAATCCACGTCTGACAAACTATTAAAGTATTAATGAGCAGGTCAAACAGCAAGAGAGATTAAATTCAACTTCAAATCTGAACTGAACCTTGTGGTGTGCTTTCTTTTCTTTCTGCGTCACTTCAGTAGCGTTCTGACTATTGTATTTTAGGTGTAAATGCTCTCACAACCTAATCAAACCTCTGTTGAGTCACACCTCACATTTCTAGGTTGCATCTAGTCAGGGGTGCTTGCTGCCGCCTTCCACTTCCACCTGACTGGGCCATAAAAACAGCTGCAGCATAAAATTGGTGTCTGCTGACAGTGGAGGTGGGCGATATAATGATCTTACATTATCACCAGCTAAAAAGTCAGATAGTTTGCCTTCACAGAAAAACTGTGAACACTGCAGTGCATTGTGTATTTACCTACAATTCACATGTAATTTCCATGCATAACCTTCAGCCACTTAAATTCGCTGCTCCAGATGACACTATGGGTGTCAAGATGGGTTCAGTTCGACAGAGATTAAAACCACCACCTCCAAAACAGGTACTGAAAGGAAGATGATAGAGCTTAAAATTACCTGGTTCAATCTCTCATTTATCGTTGATTAGAGCAAGCTAAAGGACAGACCTATGACGCCTTCAAGGACTGTCAGAAATGTCAAAATTAGGAGTTAGGAGCACATGAAAGACCCAACAAAGTAGTAAATAGGACTGGGGATAGTGAAGAGTTTTCTATAATATCCAATTTGTCGAGATGTGGCATTTAGGGAGCAGGAATCATGGAAGTCATGTCAAACAACTGATGATAAAACTTTTGCATTATATTACTCTATGTTTGGTAATGTGTTCATAACATTGCTGTATATTTTTAATTCCCCTCTTTGCCAAACTTTTAGGTGTCACACATTTTGCTGTCATACATTTTGTCCTTCTCATTCTGCTGCTGCAGCTCAAAGTAGCTCTCTGCTGCTTGATATCTAAAATTAATCAACAGCCACCCAAAAAAAAAACACCTTTTTTTTTTTTTTTACAGGGTCCATTTTCTTATTGTTACTGACCAATTTGTGACAGAGAGCAGTGCACTGTATGTTTACATATTGATTATAATAGGTCTGAAAGCCTAATTTTGCTAATCCAATCAGTCTTTTTGTGTTTTTGTTTCTTGCTGGATATGCTTTAATGACTCAAAACGCAGTACTGTGCTCTTAGCATTTGGGCTCAAATTTTGCATAAATTGCAGCTGAGCTTTAGAGAAGCAAAATGAAAAACATCCACAAAAACTGTGAATGGTGAAAATATATGAAAAAAGCCATTTTGCCCCTAACATCTGCCCCTGTTGATGGCTGTGATTTTCAATAAGATTGCTAGCCTTTATATAACACGGGGACACACGCTTCTCCTCTGTGCTAAAGATGGCCATGGAGAAATAGTGTCTGCAGTGAAATATTGATGAGGGGACGAATTAAAGATTCAAAGGGGTCCATGGTAGGTACACTAGCCCAATGGATGTAGCTCTAAATGGAGATGTGTACTTACTCCCTTTGAACAAAAGTGTTCTCCACCTTGCAATTTATTGCCTACATAGGAGTTAGATGATTGGCTGGGCTAGGTCTTATGTGGGCAGCTATAGGATGTACACAGTTCCTGCCTGGCACCTGAGTGAATAGGAAGGACAGGAGGAGAACTGATGCTTGCTGACTTAACAGGCTGCCTTTCATTACCATGCGTCAAACAAAACCAATGGACTAGGTATGAATGAAGAGGAGGATGGCAAGGACGGTTTCTTTTCATTGACTGTATTATGATGCAAGATGTGAGGCCTTTGTGTGCTTTACAATGTGCGCTAGATTGTCCAGGCTCTTTCCAGCATCATGAAACCTAGGCCTAGCTAATCATAAACTACAACATAATAGCCCTGTTCCACATTCATCTCCTAAATATGTCACATGTTGCTGTTTTTCATGGAATATTTCCTCCATCTGAGGTTACAATGTAACCACGGGCTCAAGGGTCACAAAACAGTGTTCAAGGTGTTTGACTGGAGCAATTAAGATAGTTTAGGGAGTATTTCAGTGGGCCTAAATAAAGTCAAAGCTCAACTCTATGACAGTCTTGGCTGTAATTACAGGCGGCTTTACGATGCAATACCCCCTGCCTTTTTCACCTGAACGACAGGGTTCCAGGCAGCGTACAACTCCCCGAGAGGCTGCAGCCGAGGCGAGAGAGAAAAACAGGAGCCGGGTCATGGCAGCTCTGCATGGGATCAGTTCCTCTCGGTTAGGCCTTATCTGAGTCATGGGTTCATATTATGACTTGGCAGGCCCCATCAAATGACTCAACTGGTTTTTGGGACCAATACGGCAGGGAGCTGCCAGCTCTTATTTCGGTTCCTCTGCATATTTCAGTAGGCATTCACACAGAGGAGGAGCTGACCCATTTTTGCAGATTTCACCCGCCTGTGTGCACAACAGTGGATGGGTGTACATTCGATTACGTACAAGATGGAGGATGGGGCTGTCTGGCTGGAGTTTTGCAAAAATGGGTTTCCTTATGATGAAATACAATGCACATTGATCAGTATCCAGCAACTAGCCATAGCCTTCAGCAATCAAAATGAAGAGCCCAGGTGTCTGATACCAAGTGTTAGTGATTTTGGAATTGCCTTGCCTTTCCAGGAAGGCTATTTCACCTTTAACAAGCCCAAGCTGACCTTTTCTCTGAAGAACACAAACATTTTTCAACAAAAAAGCTCATTTAATTGCAAGAGCCAAGGCACTTGACTAGTGTAAATGTTAACAAGCAAACATTTTCAGAATCTGACCACTGGCCCATGGGCTTGGTCAGACATTCAACACAGACAGGCACTAGTCACTGTAATAATGTCCTTGTAGGCTTCCAGACTCATTTTGTACAAAATACATGATACCAGTCCCAAGTTCCATTTGCCATACTGTCTCTACTGTTAAAAACAGACATGACAACAGCACTGTACGAAGGTGACAGAATGCAGCTAGAAACCTGGCATTTGCCTGCCTTGTGGCAACTCTGACATGCATTCTCCTTAAAAAGATGACCACCAAAAAAGAAAAACCTCTCCCCTTTGGTTTAAAAGATGTGAAATGAAGCAATCATTTGGAAAACAGCCCTTAGTGACATTCTAGGAGTCCAGCCTAGGGGCTGTGGCTATTTCAAAACGCTAGGCTGTTAGGCCTTGGCCCCAGACAGCAGCATAAAGGATCGGCCAATTTGTAAAGGCAGTATCCCCTACAGCCTGCGGTGATGGTCCCTGAATCACTGAGCAGTGAGGTGGAAGGCGAAGACTAATGTCCAACGACACAACAGAACAAAAGAGGCCCGGACTGACAGGACAACTGTTACACTGCCGAGTGAGCCTGGACACTGGACTTGCCACTATGACCTGGATGTTAGTACACTCAGCCTGAAACTCCTGTTAAAAGGCTGCAGTCCAACTTTTCCCTTATTTGATGTGTAAGGAGAGGCCACACGTCACTTGCAGACAAGCCATGTGTCTCAGTTTGCTTTTTATTAAAAGTAAGATCTTACCAACAAAATTACCCTTAAAAAAAAAAATCAAGGATTACTGTAACACATATGTTGACCATTTCATCTGCTGACAGGAGCAGAAAATTAGTCCGAGGAAAAAACTGAGGAACTGGGGCAAAGAGCAGGTTGCCATGCAATAAAGGCATAAAAAGCATCTCCATATTTGCTTCATCACTTTACTGTAAGGGGTATTATGATCGAACAAACATCTCTGCTGTGTTAATCATTCACTGGCGCTGATAGGACTGGAATGTGTTATGGTTACACATTACCAACCTCAACTAGTACCTGTTATTCACCTCCATTCATTTCTCATGAGGGTCAGGCAATACCAATACAGGCCACTGTCACTGAGCCTCCTGCTGTAAGAAAGTGAAGTCCATGGAGGAAACAGACAGCTCATTCATCTGACCTCAGTGGTTTGCCACTTCCTTACGACTCACTCCGTAATGCCCCAAGTACATCTGCTGACACTGTTGTTTTAACCACAGCTGCTTCCAGTTTCTGTATTTCTAGCATGAACAAGTCTCAACGACAATAGCTTTAATAATGACGATTTACCACTCACACTCAATATCATATAAAGCCAGTTTAATTTAGATGACATGGACTGGGTGCTAATTACCATCTGACTACTATTTGCCAAGACTGGATATTTCCCCCACATCTGACAGTATGACAAAGCTTATCTCTCCCATAAAGTAGGCATCTCTGACTGACCCTAAAAGAATTAATCAAATGATGACATTTATGGCTAGGCCTGTGATGTAAGAAAAGTGTGAGGATACCATGATCATTATCAAAGAAGGCATTCAAGGTGCACTTCAAAGCAAGAGGCAGCGTTTCCATACTGGTATGGCAACATTAGTGTTGCTGACCCGTATACCTTGCTAGATGCCACTGACTGGACCAACCTAACTCACAGAGTTGTCATTCTCTATACCTACAATTAGGCTGTGATAGATTAAGTGACTCTGATTTATGTTTGTATACCTCACCTGGAGGTTTGCCTGCTGCTGTTTTTAAATGTAGAATCTAAATTACTAAGTGTACCAAACATAACAGTCTTTTCGAAGCACTGACAGAGTGAAAGTTCAACGTTTACGTTTAACAGCTTGCTTTAAACTTGATATTCTAAGACAAGACGTCGTGACAATGATAGGCTCTTACTTCGCATTATTGGCACTGTCATCATATTTACCAGTGCATGAGAAACAGAAAGTAATCGTGATCTCCTGTTGGTTAGCAGAATTAGCTATTAACTTAGAACAATCTCAACTAGTTAGCCGGATAGCTAAATTATAGCCAGGCTGTTGTGTTGTTAGCTTTTTAGCAACTGGTTAGCAGCAGCTAAGACTCCTAGCAAGCATTAGCTAAATAGCAACATCTGCTAGCTAAGCAGGTGGCTAGACAAGAGTTATGGTGAGTGAACAAACAGTCGGTGTGGCAGGGAGTAGCTAGCAGCAGTCAGCTGTCTCACCTGGTTTATGAGGATGATGAAGAGGGGCACCTTCAGACGGGGAAAATGCCGACAGAAAAATTCCAATGGCCAGCAACAAAACAAATCCATGACGGTTCTCCATCCTTCTAGCTTAGCTAACAAAATGACGTTAGCTCATTAGAATCGTCGTGCTACAAAACAATTGGCTGATAAGAAACTAAATAAAATGTTATTTTCATTGATAATTAGTGTAACTTCAGTGTTGGCTCCACAAACAAGCCCGCAGAGCAAGCATATTTACTGCCTGTTTAGCGATATCCTATTAGCCAGCTTGCTTCAGCTAGCATATCAATGCTAACAGGTCCAGCTAACGACAACACCGCTACGGAATTTGCTGTTCCATTGTCCATACAGACGGAGAGGAACGATTACCTTTCACGACCTATCATATTGACTGTGTGTACCTTAACGCTATTTAAATGAACACATTTAAAGGAACTAAAGGATAAATCGCCTTCACTGTCAGGAGGAAACACCTCTCCTCCAAAGCGCCATGTTCCTGTACAACGTCACATCATGGAATGGGGGCGTACATATTTACAAGACTGACATGCACTGGATCCAATCACAACCCACAATATCTTCATATTACATAGACACAGCCAATCACCAACGACCTGGATTACCAGTGATGTAAAATCAGTGCTTTGTATGAAAGCTAAAGAAAGCTTTAACATCCACAGTCACTTGCCAACCATGTGAGGCACACGCAGCGTTGATTTGGAAAGCCGACCTACCCACATTAAATGTTAACTCCTGGATTTACACGACCATAAATCACGATGGGTGGACAGACTCGTGCTACAGCTGGCCACTTTTAGACAGCTGCTCAATACAGATGTTGCCCTCATCATGTTTTGTCTTACAAACTGGGACAGCATTGACTGCCTGAGACTGGATTCACAGAGAAGTCAAGCTCTCTCAAAATATAATGTTTTGATCCCAGCAGCTCTAAATGTGGGGCTGGAGCTCTGAAAGATATCAAAGTTGTTAATCAGTATGAGTTTGAACATATGGGGTGAAATGCAATTTTTAAAGCAATTTCACTCTGCTGAGGCATTTTCACCTTTAACTGCACATGCATCTTAAAGGAGTTCATGAACCACCAGTTACTCACAAAAATTAGCCACTCAGAAGACTAAAGAGTCCCCATCATTTGCCTAGTCCTGATTATAGGCATGCCTCTATGTACACCAACTCAGCAGCTAAGATTCAAGCTTGCAATGCTTTTTGCAATTATGAAAATTAAAAGTGGGAAAAAACCCAGTAGCGCCAGGAGATTCACTACTCCTTAATTCCTATGGTGTGCATGTCAAAAAAGATGGAAATGTTTTATAATCTAAATATATAATATAAACTTTTATGCCATAGTAAGGGAAGATAATCACTGTCTTTTTGTAAGGTGGGCAGTGCATATAAGATGTAAGAGTAAGAGGATTAGATTTATGAATGACAGGATATAAAATTATACCTTTCTTAAGGAACACTGAAAGATTAAGCTATGGTGGTGCCAGTACTGCTCTGTATTTGATAACAGAACATGCCCATATACTTTCTCCACTACTCTCTAGCTAAGACTTATAACAACTGCATAATCACATGTTCACACAGTCACTTTTATATTGCTAGAAATCACTAGTACTCAAAATAAAGAACACACATTAATTTCTGCTGGAAATTATAAAATTTATTTGCTCTGCTGAGATATTCTGCATTTCCTCAGCTATTGAAATATACCTTCTTCAATATTTGATATTATCATCGATCTTAGTAATAGAAGCGAGGATAAGTAGTAGTAATATTAGTTGTAGTAGTAGTGTGATAAAAATTAAATGCAAACACTGGTGACAGTGATTCTGCATGACATATTTTTTTATCACAAGGTTAAAATGTCATTATTTTTGAATATGATTTTTTTTCCAATCATTTCAAGTTTGCGAAACAATGCTTGTGAAAAAATTATCTGCTCTGATTAACTGATGAAGGGGGAGGAGGCACTCCATGGTGAGGGGGAAATCTCCCTGGTTTTGAGGACAGAGACGTCAGGTTGCTTCTTGCACTCTGGATCACGAAGCTGCAAGAGAGTGTTGTTGGCACGAAGCAAGAGAGACAGAGATCTGCACAGCCCAGGCTCGGAGAGTGCAAACCTCACCCGACACACGGTGAGTACCAGGCTTTTGTAATTTCATGTGCATGGCAGTGTTTTTGTTTTTTTTTATTTTATTTTTTTCTTTCTTTCTTTCTTTCTTTTGATGATAGCTGATGTTTGGGGCAGATCTCTGCATGTGCATTTGTGCTTTGGTGCATCTGAGGTCTTTTGCTATAAAAAGAAGAAAAATAAATGCTATTTCATAAGACGGATATAAAAATAGAACAATACAAGCAGCCTGTCTTGATGTCCTCCTGGAAAACTGTTCTTTCAAGTTGTACCAACTTTCTCCCTTTAAAAAAATCTGTCTTTTGTTGTGTGAAACAAAGCTTGAATAGTCAGCCTGCGCTCAGATAATTTAAGTCCTTCTATATGATCCTCACTATCAAGCTATTCTTCTGCAGGATTGCCTGAGGAAGAATGATCATGCTAATTCCATCAACAAGCCCTGACTGTTTTCTTCTGACAGAGGCTGTGTTTTCTGTCAGCTGAACACACCTGTGCCAGTTTCATTTACTGTCACTTTATGTTTCTTCCATATGTGTGTGTGTATCCCTCAGGCAGGCACAGAGGACCATGGCATTTGCAGGGATGCTGAGTGACGAGGACATCAAGGCTGCAGTCCAGGCTTGTCAAGGTGAGTCAGACCACACACACACACACACACACACGCACACACGGACGCAGAGAGGCATACAAATCTCTAGACTTTCACACAAGCACACACAGTTAAAGTAAACAAAAATCCATGCACACACACAGAAAAAGGGTGAGAGCCATTAATAAACCCACTCCCGCTCCCATGGGAGGGATACCTGTGTGGTTTACAGTGGGGGCAGGGAGCCTGCAGGTAACCAGGCAGCCATGGGGCTGGGGAGCAGTTACCACCCAGATACCAGTGTTTATGTTGAGCATTCACACAGAGAAGACAAAATCACACCAGACATGCAGCCTTCGCATCCCAAAAGCTCTTAATTATTTATATCTCTAGCCATTACGTCTGCTTGACGAGGCAGACACAGCACACCCACTCCAATGAAAATGAAATGTCAGTGCTTGTGTACTCATTTTTCCAGAAAACCCCCCTTCTAGCAATGTTTGGAGCTAAATACCATTCAGACTTTGTCGGTTCCACTTCACGTTATGCATGCATTATTCAAATGAAAGGACTAATCTGTAATATTCAAGTCTCTAAGTGTTATTGTAAGAGACAGCAAACAATAATGTATAATGAAATGGATATAACAGAGTAACCTTGTTGGATTAGGACCCACATTTCTTAAGATCCATCCCATGATATAGTCATTATTAGGTTCACACCAAAAGCCTATGCGCATTTAATTTCTCATAATGGATCTTCAACCTCGGAGCAAGTCTCGCTGGATTTCTGTTATTGTTGCCTGAAAGGAACTCATCCTTGATCAGCATTCCCACTCTAAGAGCGGCTTTTAGTATTTAGGTTTGTGTGAGAATTATATCCAAGGGCTGTAGTCAGTATGTTGGGAGTGTTTCAATGGCATAATGATATAACAACCTATAATAGTATAGGACAGTGATGTGCTTAAGGGTGTATATTGGTAAATGTCATCGGTTGTAGAATGAAAGTCATCTGAGCGCAATGAGTAAATGTGACATCTCTATTCAGCCCCTCACTATTCTTGCTCTCTTGTCATTCTGTGATCGACCTCTCACTCCCACGTCTGTCTCTCTCTCTGTCTCTCTGTCTCTCTCTCTCTCTCTCTCTCTTTCTCTCTCTCTCTCCACGCTCACATAGCTCCAGGCACATTCGACTACAAGTCGTTTTTTGCACAAGTGGGACTGACCGACTCATCCGAGGCAGATGGCCGGAAAGTGTTCACAGTTCTGGACCGAGACAGGAGCGGATACATTGAGGAGGAGGAGCTCAAGTAAGGATGGAGAATGTGTGTCGTTTGAGAGCATGGGTGTTGAGAAGGGGGTGGG
>OMKZ01034545.1:0-10772 GCA_900302535.1 Neoniphon sammara | reverse complement strand
CCCCCCCCTCCCTCTCTCTCTCTCTCTCACACACACACACACACACACACACACACACACACACACACACGCTGAGTCTTAAGTGATTTGTGCACACTCAAACAGGGATCCGGTGATACTGTTTTGCAATTCCATCCCTTCAGCTCCGAGAATTGAAAGAGCTGTAATTCAGACTCCGAGAGTTACAGCAATCACTTATTAATCTCTATGGTATCTATAAAACTCTTATAATAAAACTCCGAAAAAATAGGATTTAATATCACAACAAAAACCCATGGAGGAACATTATAGACTATATGAGATGAAGAAATAAGCCACTACTGAACACACTGAGACATAAGTCATGTGAGGATATCACAGGAGATTTAAAAATATCGCTGATAAGGCGAGTGAGTTGTGGTATCACAGATCTAACATTTACAAATAAGTGGAATGGCCTATTAGTGATTTGCCTTTTACAATGTGTTCAGATCATAAATTAAACGTTTTTTTTTTTTTTACTCTTAACTGAAGAAAGTGATCACAGCTCCTCGGTATGTCTACATATAAACCTACACATGTGGCATTTGGCCTTTAGGTTTTCTCTGACCCAAAATAAATCCTCATATAGGCGGCGTGCTGTGTGAGCCTCTGTGCATCTTTCACATATTTTCATCCATGTCGTCTATATTCTCAGATGAACTAAGCCCTCGGTCCTGTAACAAAATCAAAGTGTTTCAATGTCTTAAATCACTTTCTACAGTAAGTGACCCTTGGGCCTGCTCGGGTTTCAAGGCGATTCCACACGTCCAGCTATAGGCCTCCTCGCACATGGTGGCATCCTATTTGTTCACCTAAAAATAGTTTGAGACCACTAGACACATTTTTTTGGAAACCAGTGCATCCTGGTATCCGACACTGAGACTCAAAGCTCTGTAAAAGGTGTTGGTCAAGGCTATATAAGCGGGACAGAAAGAGGCTTCAGGTATTCACTCCAGTCCTCCTTGGTTTTCACTCGCCTCAACGCAGCGCAAAGGTGAGTCGGGAGTGCGCTCCACACGGGCCACTGACACTTCTGGCAGATTGCATTTGGAGGAAGGGGATTCACAAGTGGAAATTTCCGTGGACTATAATTTAGAGAGAAATGGAACCAAAGTATTTCATGGACCTCGGGAGAAGGAGTTCAAATGAGGCCATTTTTTCTCTGAAGAACGTTTGTGGATTTCGTTATATCAACATTGTCTTAACTGAACATTTAAAAAACATCCTAAGCTATTAAACAATTGGCATCACTGCGTTTTCCCAATTGCGTCGCTTATTTGCGGCAATGATTCACGCTGCCGTGATTTGGCCTCTCAGCGGGAGCATCGCGTATTTAGCGCCATAGCAGCCGAAAGTGTTGGAGTAAACACAGTCAGGCCTGTGCGTGCTGGGATCAAATTCCGCAGGCGAAGAGTAGCCTGTAAAAATATATCCAGTGGGTGGTGATGCTGCGTGTGACAATTCATAAACAATTGGTTTAATTGTGATCAGAATCCACAAGAATCCCCTAGAAATGGCTGCAAAGTTTTTTTTCTACATGTTTTCTAATGTAGTATTAGTAAGACTTACAGGTGTTAAAATTATGCCTTTAATTGACTTAAAAAGCTACAGCAACTGAGATTTAATACTTTGACTGCCATCCACTTGCTGCGCGTAATTTGAGCCCTTTAGAGACCAGCTGGGGTCAATTTGAAACGCGCTGACCAACTGTTTGCGCCTAATGCTTAAAATTCTGGGCAATTTTGAGATAGATACAAAAAAAATCTCTCTCAGTGCAAATGCTTCTCTATAGTCAACTACATGATAGGCCTGGGAGGAAATCTGCAATCTAGTGGTCTGGTCCTAAAGGAGGATATTTGTAATGCTACAATAATATCACTGTTAAATGGGATTTATAATTCTGATACTAACGTGTGATTGATACTTCTCTTCTTTCATCTCCAAGAATAAAAAAAATGGCCTTTGGTGGTCTCCTCAGTGAAGCTGATGTGAAAGCAGCTCTGGATGGCTGCACAGGTAAGACGAGCCTTTCCTACTGTAGTTTCGATATTTCAGGAAAAAACATCTGCAATACAGAGTGCCCCTATTTATTTATTTATTTATTTATTTATTTATTTATTGCCTTTGATTAACTTTCAGTGGAAAACAAAACGGAAGCATGACTGTATATACTACATTCAGCCTCAATAGTGTGAGAAGTTGCTGATAGAAAAATAAAAATGACATAAATGAAGTTGTCATGAAAATGAACTCATCTCCCATTTCCAAAATGCGGCACATACCACTGACAGCCATAATCAGCCCTCCATGTCCCTCCGCCCATCTCCAAGGTGTCTCTCTGATATGTGTTTATGGTGTTGAAATCTGTGCTGCAGCTGCCGAGTCCTTCGACTACAAGAAGTTCTTCAAGACATGCGGTCTGGCCGGCAAGTCCGCCGACGACGTCAAGAAGGCCTTCGGCATCATTGACCAGGACAACAGTGGCTTCATTGAGGAGGATGAGCTGAAGTAAGACACTTTAAGCAATGCGCACTTTAAATGGGTACCTAACGCTTACAGGATCGTGGTCCAACATGTACGTCATATCCCAGGTCATTGCACTGTGCAGTTACCATAGGGCCTGCAAGTCCTGAAGTGGTCCAAACTAATTCAGAAAAATATAGTCAGTATTTGTTCCCCTTTATCCTCCACTTTGGCATTTTGACTTTAATTCTTAAGGCCAAACAACATACTAAATGAGTGTGAAGCAATTTTAAGGGCTTCTCTAAGGTTTATGACTTTGTGCATTCCAGACTTAAGGATAATCTTATTTGAGCATCTCAGTTATGTGTTAAAATCCCAAACACAGAGTATGTTTCAGAATGGCACACATTGTATTTATAGGACAGTGCGTGCAGGCCTATAAATACAATCTGAGGTGTAAAATGGTCCTGATTTCGTCTCCTGCTCCTTTGTCCCCCACCTATCAGGCTGTTCCTGCAGAACTTCTCTGCTGGTGCCAGGGCACTCACTGACAAAGAGACCAAGACTTTCCTTGCCGCTGGTGACACTGATGGTGATGGCAAGATCGGAGTTGATGGTGAGACTTAATATACAAAAGAATACACATTCCTAGATATCTTTTAGTTTAGCAGAGCATTTTGCACACTTATATCGGATTCATTTTGATGCCTAAGTGGATCTGCATAACAACTTATTCCTTAACATGCATTCATATACTTTAACAGTTGAATATCTGATGAGTCTCACGCTCTTGGTCAGAGAATTGTGCTCGCTAGATTACACTCCCCTAATGACATAAGAATTTGAATATATTTTGTACTAATGGCAGTTTTATTCTATCTACTTTTCAGAGTTTGCTTCCCTTGTAAAGGCATAAATTTCCATTGACCAAGATCCACTTCTTTTCATGGAACTGCGAACTCCTTGCAAGATTCATTAATCATCAGCTGAAAGAATGTTTTTTTTTTATATCTTATTTATGAGTTGCCTGTTTCTCAACATTGAACACATAGTATACTGTTGATTTTATTCAATGTGTTAAATGTTATGGAAAATAACTTGTGCAAGTTGTACAATCCTATCTGCACTTTTGAGGAAGAGTGAAAAACCAGGAATAAATTCTCTTTTGGTGTAAAACCGTCTCCTTCAGGTCAGTCCTCTGTCCACTAGTTAACTGGGGTGTCTTGATATGAATAGGATGGATTAAGGATGAGGCAGTGGGTTGAATATTCACCACCCAACATTTGGGAATGCTTGAATGTGGTTGGGGAGGGAATGAGGGATGGCTGAATTGAACTGTCCAACACTTAATTGCCAGACGGGAAGGGGAGTCTTGCTGGACTTTTGCCAGGACCTGGCAAACACACAGTTGGGGAGGCCCCTGGGCTTTGCTTGAATGCTTCCAGGATCCAGGGGGATTTGCGATGGATAGCTTTCACACATTGTGCAATTAAGGCGTCTGCTCCAAGGGTTTTCTGTTGACCAGCTGCAGTGTGGTCAATTGGATGAAGTGCTGTGGCAAGCAGACTGCAACAGGAGGGCTATGAATAGCCACCGTTGCATCAGCAGGACCTTTTAGCACGACAAAAACAGTGCTACGATGCAGGTTTATGGGTGGTGCCTTGAGGGATTTCAACAAATTATTTCATTTAGGGAACATGTTCATCTTCTAGTGTGTGATACATTTTAAGTGTGCTAAAATTCCTCTGAAAACATAATTATTATGCAATATGAAGAAATTTAACAAGATGATCAGTGAAGTCATAAAACAGTCCAAGGGGAAAAAATAAAAGGCTATCAGTTGCACAAGATGCAAGTATGCAATGCAATAAGTAAATCTATTCTCCTATCAGATGACACCTTAAGCATGCTACCATTAATTAGTGGTCAAAACAGTAAGAAATGTTGTGGCAGCACTGTGCTGTGTCTTCTCCCACAGGGCAGTGCTGCCCCCTGCAGGTGAACTCTCATCTGTCGGCTTGGGAAATTGGATCTGACTGACGGGCATCTCATATTTACAGAACTGACAGATAATGCCCATTTATTATTTGAAGCTTACAAAAAGATTTCCATGGCAGCAAAAATATTTCTTGTGTTTTTAAAAACGTGCAATTATGAGAATAACAGAATTGATAGACTATATGGAATTGCAAGAAATAAGCTTTAGAGTGGGCATTTCACAGTGAAATCAAACTTCAGAAAAAGGCTAAATCATGACAGAAGAAAGTAAAATATAAATCATTTACATGTATCAATTAAAACAATGTCGCACTAATCACTAGCTCGTTACGGTTCAGTATAGACAGCTTTTTATCGGATTAGGTACATAAGACAACCTACCACAAATCTAGACTACATAAACTAATGAGTCTCTTGCAGAGAAGCCTGTATTTTATTTTCATGCATTCAATTACATTCAGTTTCTTCACGATTATAAAATCGATTATAAAATTCATAAGTGAAATATTTTTGCGTTTTTTTTTTCCAAAACAGCGACGTAGACTCGAAGTAAATTTGTGAAGACTGATTTATGTCCAGCTCCAATGAGACTATACTAAAATAGAGAGAGAAAATAATTTAATTAATACCACACAGTATTACAGCTGTACTGCAGCACGCTCAGTATCCACAGACTTCAACAGCAGGTTGTGTATTGCCAGCAGCAGTCCGATTCGTCCTCCTCAGCAGTGTATATTCTTAGCATTGGGAATATTACAGACTTTTTCAAACGCACCTTTTAAGCGTCTTCATTTGTGAAACTTAAAATAGACCGGTCTCTGGCTACGGGACAAATTTTCGCCACCCCCTCTCAGCGGTGTCAGTTATCTTATGCCTCAGATTTCGATGGAGAGAAAGTATAAAAGGTCACCGGGAGCACCGGGAAGATCACTGCAGTAGACTCAAGTCTTGTCTGTATCATCTGTACAAAGCAAAGATACCAGAGGTGAGTTTCAATGGAACACGCAAAGCAACTGGGGATCCACGATGCAGACAAAGCAGCAGCATCACGCTTGGCACTTCGCTGAAAATAGGCTATAACGGTTTTTAAATTGCGCTTTAATAAGGACCTCGCAACGCTCTGCAGCCATCCAGAGAACGAGATTGGTTTTGCGTTTTTTTTACTGTATGAAGAAATGGATTAGTGGTCAAACCACCAGCATCTACAGCTGCCGTAGGGAACAAGTGTCAATCTCAGCCTCTGAAATGGGACTTTGGAAATGCAACATCAAATATAAGAAGTGGATTAAATCTGGCGCATTTTGTCCTTTTGAAAACTATTTTTCCCTTTGGAAATATTACCCACATTATTGCCTAATCATAATTTAATTTGTAAATCAGAGTGTTTGATTGTTGTTTGTTGTTTGAACAGCCTACAAAATAATACTTTCCTCTGTGATTTCAGTGTGATTCTATGTATCCTACATGATGAAGGCAGCAGTAGCCTATTATAGCAACTGTAATTAGATGCAAAGGATTGGCTACCTACAGTCAACGTAGAGTTTATAACACGCGATGCTGAAAAGCGCCAAGAGGTCCCCATTTACTGTGACTCAGGCAGGCTGGACCCGTTTAATCCCGCAAGTTTCTAATTGCCCATTTTTTGTTTATTCATTTTTATATCTACAGATCAAAATGGCCTTCGCAGGTGTACTGACTGATGCTAACATCACTGCAGCCCTGGATGCCTGCAAAGGTAACCGCTCATGTCTTTATTGCAACAGTGCTGTGGCCACCACCTCGCTTTTAGGTGGTGGCCAATCCAGCTGACCGTGTTTTATAACAATGTGCTCGCCTTACAGCCGCCGACTCATTCGACCACAAGAAGTTCTTCAAGGCTTGCGGTCTGGCCGGCAAGTCCGCCGACGACGTCAAGAAGGCCTTCGGTATCATTGACCAGGACAAGAGTGGCTTCATTGAGGAGGATGAGCTGAAGTAAGACAAATAACATCATACACAACACACAGAGCTTCACAGGGGTTTTCACTCTAAACACCACACATAGCCCACACATGAGACCACCAGCATATTTGAAAAAACATTTTTGTCTTGGAAGATTTTTGATGTCAGGTATAATTTGGTACAGAACATGAGATCAAAATCATAGATCAACTGAATGAAACAGTGAACTGAAGCCTATCACTCAAATAAATAAATATTGAACTTTTTAATCTATACGATCAGCAATTAGCCTAAACAATAAATTATGGGCTGTTCTAGCCAAACAAGCGACCCAATTCAAGTATGAGTGCTCATTTCCGCCCAGTGCATTATTATTTCAATTAACTCATGCATGGTTACATTGTATCTTTTACCACGCCCTCCAGTGTGACTCAGTCAATCAGAGCGGAGAGCGGTGAATATGTATTAACCAAGAACGTTTTTCTGCCAGGCTGTTCCTGCAGAACTTCTCCGCAGGTGCACGCGCACTGACCGACGCCGAGACCAAGGCTTTCCTCAAGGCCGGTGACTCCGATGGTGACGGCAAGATTGGCGTTGATGGTACGGAACTTTTCTTTTTTTTCTTTTCTTTTTTTTTTTTTAAACCACAATGCACGCCATGACGAGTGGCTTTTGGAGTTCCAGGCTAACTGCCTCTTCCCTCTCCTTGCAGAGTTCGCTGCCCTGGTTAAGGCATAAATGGCAACTGACCAACACCTGCTCTGATGGAACAACATTGCCCACGTCGACCTCCCCTTTTCATCTGAATATAAATAATTTTTATACATTTGCTTATGAGACGTTTCCTCCTATGCAACACACTGTCCAAAATGATGATTGTGAATGTAGCTCGGTTGTGTTCATGTCTTAAATGAATGAATTTTGCTTACTGTAAAATCTATGATGCACTTTCCAGGAACGAACGATTAAAAAGAATAAATATTCTTTTGCTACGGCCTTATTGTCTTTGTTTTCTTCTCCATATATATGGCATAAATAAGATATTGATCTTTATGAGCCACAAACAACACCTGACAAATGTATAGAACGAATTCAAGAGCATTCTCTCTCTCTCTCTCTCTCTCTCTCTCTCTCTCTCTCTCTCTCTCTCTCACTCTGTAAGACACACACACACACACACACACACACACTCGATGGAGAAAATGTTTGGATCAGTTTTCCACACATGTAAATATATATGGCCTATATATATACAGTATACATGTAAATATATTATATCATACTAGTAATATACATAATATACATCACAACGTAACTGTACAATATTTTACGCACATATATAGGCTATAGTATTACTGTTACACATTTTTATCTTATGTAACATGTAGCAGTGAGGTGTGTGTGCGTCCTCCTCTTGCAGCCACTAGATGGCGGCAAACTCTTTTGACAGTAGCTGGGACAGGTGCATCGGACAGGGAGCCAAGGCATAAATGAAATAGCCAATGGCCTGACAGCATAGCAACAGTTGTTCTGTCAACAGCTACGGCAGTTGTTTCGACACATCCATTCGTGTTGTTTTTCAGAACTGGTGTGAGCAATTTTCCTCAAATGTTTCATTTATTTATTTTGACTGATAGAGTGATAGAGTGATCTGCCTTTGAGTTACTAATGTTCATTTTGGAGAAGAAATCAGCAAAAATGTGAAATTTCATTGGAAACAAGTCATTTCACCCAACTGGATATTTTACATTTAATTTAATCTTTTATTTATTTATTTGTTTGTTTGTTTGTTTGTTTGTTTGTTTCTGGGAAATAAGATTTTAAGACTAAATGTGACTATAATTGATATGTTTAGATGAACATGTAACATGTAGCCTCGTGTTGCTGGACAGAGGAGCGGCTTAATTGTATAAATAAACGCTGTGCATGTATGTTTAATTTTCAAAAAGACAACAGCAGCCCCAGTCCGTTTCTTAAAATAAATAAATAAATAAATAAATAAACAAATAAGTCTCCCGCGCCAATGAGAAGGAGGCTCATGCCCTTAGCCAGCCCATATATCCAGGACTGAGGCTCGTAAAGAACATTAGCAAATGTAAATTAATAAATGATCGGCCGGTAACCGTATATAGGCGAGGTATCAACATGGCGCATGACATCATGCACCGGGTGTGGGTAAAGCCGCACCACTGCCCTCGATCCGGTGTCCTCGGTCTCTTTTTCACGCAGAGCCAGAGGAGATGATTGAGTTTCTCTCTGTCTACCCTGCGGTTCAACTTCAACAGAGACAGCGCAAAGAAAACTGTCGGGCATCGCTTGTTCAGGGGCCCCATTAACAAGTTGGCACCGGGTTCAGGTGGATTAGGGTTAGGAGGGGTTGACAATGACAAACAACCGGAGATAAAAAGCCCTTATTCATTAATGAAACACATCCGGAAGCTGCCAATGAACTAAAAAAGAAACCACTGTGCTCACCCTGTGCGTAAAATCCATGGGGATGTTGCGAAATTGCGATGTCTTTTAAAGCTTTTTGTAACTTTGTTTTGAAAATTGCTGTATAAATAAAGTTTATTATTATAAAAGCACACTTTCCGTTGGTTAAAACCTTCCTTCAAAATAACTGCAGCATATTCAAAGTAATTTGAACAAAAAAAATGTAAAAAGAAATATCGTGGAGCACAAGCAATCAGTGCGCTATGGAGCTACGCTAATATACACCCAAATAGATGTAACTTGATTGGCAAATAAAAATGTTTGAGTTCAACCTCGACAATTCAAGTTTAATTACTGTCCACACACAAGTCAACCTTTGTGCGCATATCATGACACGGTAACCCACTTTACACTACCTGCAGTGCGTGTTCGAGGTGGCCAGCAGCTGCGCAAGAGAGCCACAGCTCTGCCAAGGGCGCAGTAGCTGAGTTTTACTGTCGGCAGGCTGTCCCGGGACTGCTGTGCGTGCCTGTCCCTGCCCGTCCCCCTCTGGCTGTGGGCATATTCAAGGATATCCCTCAAAGCAGGTCAGGTTGCAGAACAGGCTCTGGTTACTGTGGCTCACAGACTTGTCGGGGGAGTTGTGAAAAAAATCTGTTTTCAAATAATAAGAACAATAAATTTGATTATAGCACATCTCTTGCACAAGTGCTTAGTGATAAACACAGTTTTAAAATAAATATCAAAATATATAAATGGATACATAAACAAACAGTAAAACAAATAAAAACACAAACAATGAACAAAAAAAGCATTGGGCTATATAGTGGAAAAGAACTAAGAATTGGGATTTTGTTTAATGATCACCCTCTCTGTCTCCCACACACTGCAGCTGCTTATGCACACCTTCAACTAACCTTACCTCATTGTCCAGTGGTGAGGAATAACCTTCCTTTAAACCTGCTGCAGTGAACACTCTCCCAGGAATATATGCTTAATGACCCTTGCATTTGCTTGTGTGTCAGAACCACTGGGGGCAATGAATGTCCTCGGAAGAGACAAACTGAACTGGCCGCACTAAACATGGACAGACAGACAGACAGACAGACAGGCAGGCACACAGACAGACAGGACAGACATGCAAAAAGCCCAAAGTGCAGCTCTGGCTTCAAACAAATTTAAAGCAACCACTGTCCCAACAGACTGCTGGAGCTCACCAAATCTTGTCGTGTCAGACTATGGTCCTGAGTTCAAAGCTCAGGTACAGCCTGCCTGGGCCTGCGTGACCTCTGTGGACATGACACCACCCTGCCCCCCCTCCTCTTCCACCCAAAAACCTCTATGTAAATGGTGCATTTGAATACCGCCGACGCTGTGCATGATGCCGAATCATCACGGCAGGATGGGACGGCGACAGCAGCGTGTGACCTCAGGTCCCTTAATCAGCACAGTCGACAAAGCAGTAGCCTGGCTTTTACCTCCCCTTGTCGCCCTGCGGTGTAGTGAGAAACAGTGAGAAGGTTAAAGCATCAAGGTCCGTGATATTCTGTGATGAGCGGCGATTATGTGTATGTGTCAGACAGGGGTTATATTAGAATTAGGGAGGAAAAAATGTGATCCCCATGTGACAGGAGAACAAGGGAATAGCCTATTGGGCAGATGTCCAGTGCATATTTGGGGAGGTTGGGCGCCCCATAGAATGCAGGTGGACACATAGAAGTTGTGAATGGGCATGAGTCACCTGACACTTTAATGCCTTTTTTGCATTACAAACACATAAAGCACACAATTTGTTAAACAAACTGATAAGGAAACAGAAGAGTCAATTCCTATAAATGTAATGATAGAGAGTGTATTTGCAGTTGCATGTGGTTCAGATGTGCTGCTTTTGGGACTGCTGCCTGTAAAGGATATCT
>OMKZ01034544.1:0-10583 GCA_900302535.1 Neoniphon sammara | reverse complement strand
AGATTTGTCTCTTTTTTTTTTTTTTTTTTTTTTTTTTTTTTTTTTTTTATTATCTCTTAACACCTTGCCCCCTCTTCCTTCATGGTTTACTTACATATTATTCATATGTATTTTTTTTCCTCATCACCTTCTCATCACCATGCTCTTGAAAAAAATTAATCACCATAAAACTTACATGACTTTTGGAAAGACTTAGGCGTTCAATTGTAGATCAAAATCAGAGCATCACATGTACAAGCAAAATGGCACCTATTTCTAAGAAGTAGCTGTTACACGTGGCCAGTGTGGACACAAAGTGTGGAAAGAGGAGGCTGAACCACAGAATGAACAACGGTAAAACACAGACAGCAGTATAATTAATTAAAGGAAACTTCCATCCTTTTCCCAGGATAGAAAAAAAGATTGTCTTGTGCCATTGTAGAAAACAAGCTTCCTTTTTATTACTCATTTTTTTTCTCCACACAAATTTGATATTGCGTTGACCTGTAATTGTAGCACCCCATGTGGAACAATCTGTGTTCTTTAAAATGCAGGAAAACAGTGGAGATGCATGATTTGCTCAGCTTTCATCAGCTGTATACGAGAGATCACATATGACACATGGGCGAATGAATGCTGTAGCACAATCCTGAAGAGAACTGCAGGGCAGATTAAATGGCCCTCCCCATAACTTTTTTTTCCATTTAAATAATAAGCATACAGAAAGTTGCACCTAGGACATTTTTGCCTAATGTTGCCATTGAAGGACAGACATGCATGTTCATTCTTTCTAACTCAGTCCTAATTGTAAACCTTAACAAAACACATGCACATACACGTGCACACACACTCACTCATTTTGGGGATATTAGCTACATGGTGACATTTCTTTTTTTGGAAAGTTGCCTATCAAGCAAAACCCAGTGGAAACTGAAACTCTTACTCACCTTTTAGCTTAATGACTATCTCTGCAGGAGTGCTGCACATCAGTGCTGCTCCATTCACACCAAAACAGTCATTTCACTTTGCTCCACCAGCCTTAAATTGTTAACTGGAGTGTCTGAGCTCATGTTGCTGGAAACATATGTTTTCATCCTACATTTGTACCTTTTTTATTAAAAATTTCTCTTATGATTATGAGTAGTAGTATTTATTTTATTTATTTATGGCAGTAAAAACATCATTATCCTCTGATAGAGTCAGGAACTTGTTGCTGGTACATCACCCCTTTACAATCTGTACATTTCAGTTCACTGATTGGCAGCGACCCAGGAACAGCACTTCACTACACCCAGAATGAGCAGGAGTGTGTATGTACTTGTCAGGCTTGGTCTGCAGCCTGTGTCCTCTCTAACTTAGAGCTTTTTCTATGGTGAACGAGGCCCACCTGCTCTCTCTTTCTCATACCATGGAGCTGACTTTACAAGCCCTCTCCCTCTGCTTGTTCCTAAGCAACAGCCACTCCTTGTTTACCTATGCGTTTTTGCATTGTGATTCTCATCAGAACAACAAACTGTGAGCCCAGCCCCCCTGAGAAGTGTTTGTTGGGTGTCTTCATTCAAAGTAGCACTGATGCAAAGATTACCGTGTACATGAGCCTGTCATTAGTATATTTTGTAGCCTGAGCTTTCTGTGTCATTTTTTGGATTAATGAGTGGTTTTAATGTACTTTGCATTTCTTTGAACCACCTTCCAGATCCCAAATATGGTTAAACAATAACATCATGTAATCTTTTTGTTATATAACCAGATGTAGCCTCTCTGTCTCTCTGACCAGGTAGTTTATTGTCCTCATCTCCTGCACCGATGCTGCACCTTCCCTTCCATCGCTGCGCTATCATAAACAAACGGCCCATTTCATAAAGCCTGCTCAAATATTGACCCGCGCAGGCTGCCCTTCTCTTTCCTGCACAGCTTCAAACAATCCACCCAAATTACATGAAATGAACATTTGATTAATGCTTGTAGCTGATGAAATGAAAGAAATTAAGTGTCTTTGTCTAATGATATTGTTTCTAGTTTTGACATTATTAGTGGTGCAGTGCAGTTCACACAACTTGCAGCCTATTCCTTCGTTGCAGCCCAACTTGCAGTCTATTCCCTCTATTCCTTCCAGCATACAGAAACCATGTCAAGGTAACTAGACTGAGAGACTGAGCTGCTAATAATGTCGTCATGCCTAAAGCATCCAATACCAAATCTTTTGACATGACTGCATGTATGGTATTTTAGGTCTGTCGATTCAGTTACACCGCTTAACAGTTTTGCTCTTGCATGTCCCTGTCTGAAGTATGCACATGACGTCATTAAATACAATGACTCGGCACTCCTGTCTTTATATCCAGGAGTGAGGCACACGTTTACTGGCTTCAAGATTAGATAGAAACAGTGGGCAGTGATACCTAATACCCCACTAACCTAGTATCCAATTGTTTGAAATCAGATAAGCTCTCATGAAGGGGCTAAGCTGTCTCGGTGTGAGTGGTCCTATCTATGAGGCTTTAGAGGGGATCAGATGGGAAGAGCTGATTTAGTTGTTATTAGCTGTTAACCCAAAGCTTGATCCGCAAAAATCTTAAACAACTTTGCTAAAGCTGCAAGTGATCTTGTTTCACTTGTGTTTTTTGCTTCTCCAGCAGAGGAAACTTTTCAACACTGAACTTAACTAATGTAACATATTACAACATATTGTAATGAAACAAACATTGGGATTTTTGTAGGTCTTTTACAGACTTCTTCTATTTCAGAAATGTGTTTGATGGTCCATTTAAGACGGCCTTGACCCCAAAGTGCATGATGAGACAGAGAAACATGAGATGGAGGATTTCTTGTGCTCTTAAATCTGTTTTTTGCAGAATCTGTGGGCGTTCTGTCTGTCTGTTGCGTATTGCTGCATGCCTGACTATGGGTGGACACATCAGCCTGCTTGTGTCCAGACCTGTTTGGTATGCACCCTTCCCAAGAGCAGCCGGGTCCCCATTCCCAGCCTTGGCTCATACTTTGAACCCTGAGATCTCAGGGCTCCATCTCGACACTTCTAGTATGCTACAGCCCCGCCTGATGCAAAAAGTATCTTGGCAATAGTCGCTCCCGGTGTGGTACACAAGCTCCAGTTGGAATGTCTCCCCATGAGAAAATTAGCTGCTAGGGGAAGTTTCATAACTTTCTCCAGTTGTTATCACTCATAAAATTTAGACCATAGTTTTTGCATAGTGTCTTGTAATGTCATCGTTGTTTTTGGCCTTGTTTTTATACAAGATCGGTTGAGAAAGTGTATGCTGATTGTGTGCTGTGGTGCTGGTATTTTCTGGGCATGATTTCCTCCTGTTGCCAGTGAACTGTATGCTGTGACATGTCAGAATTGGTATGAATGTAAACACATCAGAGATGGGTGTGTGAGTAAGGTAGCAGGAGTGGTTTTATTTCACAACCAAGTATATATAGCTTTGTAACACCGTGTACAAAGCTCTTTTGGAGTTAAGTGGAGCTCTGTTTTGTATATTTTTGTAGAGATTACAGGTAATTTTCTACAGAAAAGTGATTCTGTGCACCAGCTAACCATACATAGCAGGTAACATTTTAACATGATTGCCTCGGTGTGAAGTTTATGAAGAGAATTTTGTCTTTCCAGTCTGTTCATGCATCATATTGTTCCCACACGGCAGCCAAAACAACAGCAGAGTCAAAACGAAGCATTTCAAATATGTCTGAAAAAAGGCCAGTCTGGGGCAACTGACACACACGAAGAGACATGCAAGTGTTTTTTTTTTTTCCTTGACTATCGTCTGCATTTTTCTTTACTTGAAGGTTTTGTGATCTCAAAAAGGAGTGAAAAAGTCTAAAAGGCCCATGAGACAAGCTGCAGGAAGAAGAGATGGACTAGCAAGACAGATTCATGCTATATCAATAAAACGTGCTGTTGTGAGACATGAATGCCATAATTTAACAAACAGACTAATTGGCCTTGATAATAGAGGAGAATTAGACAGATTTACAAATGAGAAGCATTATCCTTCAGCTGAACTGTGTCAGGTTGACAACCATGGAAAGCAGCCAGTTCATACAGCATCAGAGTTGTCAGGGTTCGACAGTAAGTTTTGCTCGATGGCCCTGGGTCAGTACAGTGACTTGTGCAAGTTGTTTAGTCAGTCAGTGTCCCAAATGGACCAGAGCCCTCAGAAACCTTTCTGGTCTTACTATTTTTCACCCAGTGATAAGCCTCGTGTTTTTGCCTCTGCTCTGCCACTGGCCCACTCCCCTTGCTGTTGTGCTTTTTTGAGCCAATCAGATAAGATGCCACATCAGGTTTAAAGAATTGTTTCATCTGAATGAACCAAAATTTTAAAAACAGTTTCTTTTGGTGTGGTAGAAGCCTTCCTTGAGTTAAAATAATGAATGAATCAATTCTGTGTCACATATTGCCAATTTCAGAATAAAGCAGATCAAGCCGGCTTCTCACTTTTAAGACACTGAAGATTGCTGCAAGCACATGCTCACTGCTCATGACAAGAACCTGCAGCACCCAGCTTGAATTGCATCAAGATATTGCCTCTGTGTCATTCATTGGCATTTACTTGCATCTCGAGTCCGAACAAGTCACATTCAAAACCTTGGAAATAATCTTGACCGCTATGCTCAGCAAGAAGCAGCTGTGCAGAAACAGGTTCTAATGTGACACACACACACAAAATAGATGTGAAAAATGGACACTCACACATTGGATGTTTTGTTGTAAAATAAACTCAGAACTTCTTGGAAGTCCACCATTCTGTGTCCGTGTGGCACGTGGCAGTGCTGGCTCCAACCGGCCCAAACAAACCCAGTAAATACCATTGAATGATGCAGCATTGCGGTCTTGTATATTAGTCTGGACGTTACTTTTAAGGCCCATTTACATGAACAATTAATACTATAAAGTTAATTATAAGTGGAAAAAAATAATAATAGAGTATGTGTTTGTTTTTCACTGCAACAATAACTATAAAAACATTCTAAACACACACACATAGATACTCACACATATTTTTGTAGTGTGAATGCTTGAGCTACAGGGTATCATTATAGTTTATAGGTATATTTAGGCTGTCCTTCTAAATGTAAATGGTCCTTTGTTGAAATTACTTGCACAAGTGGCTACTGTCATGTTTACCTGCCAGGCCAGTGAAAATATACTAGTGGCAAGATGAACTGTGACCTAGTAGTCCAACTGGGACAGTGGAAAAATGTTACCGTTGAACCCTGCACTGGAAGAACAGGCTTCAGACTAATCTCATCAACCTTGCTGTTCTTAAACTATTGTATGATGGAAAGAAATGCAATGGTGGAAACACTGCCCTGTCCTCCACTAGAACAACACTGTTTATCCTTAACAGCGCTTGCACATTCATAAGCTCAGTCTAGAGCTTACTGACGATTCCCAGATGCTTTTGTAAAATCTTGATGGCCTGTTTTGAACAGTTCTAAGTAGCATCATTGATTATAGCATGTTAGGCTGTCATATGTGAGGGTGCAGCTGCCTTACTGCAATTTCCTTTCCCGTTTTCACAACTGCATCGGTTCTTCCTATCTGTGGCATTATGGCCTGTAGAACAAACACTTAGCGAACACTTTCACAGTAGAAATCAACTACTGGGGGTTGTTTTGACAAATAGGCAGCATCTGTGAGTTAGAACATGTTTCTGTATGACAAAACCCAGGTTTGGAGCCCATACACACGTGATAAAATAGTGATAGTAAGTAAATATTCTGAAGATAGATTTTTATGACACTTGCTTAGTTTTTTAAGACTTCACAGTAAATTACAATCTGCATCTGTTGAGTGAATTTCCATGTTTATCTGTTCATATAGACTTGAAATAGCAGTTGATGCAACAGATGTAATTTTCTACACTGTATGTCTTTTTTTTTTACTTTTGGAAATTGTTTTCCAGGCTTACCAGTGTCTCATGAAAAGTTTGGGGGTTGTCTTACTTGTGCTCACACAGCGCATTTGTGTCTATTCACCAATCTTTAAAAAGGACATGCAAGAGAACAATGTGTGGAGGGAACTTTGTTGTCTCTTCTGAGAATTTCTGTGAAACCAAGTCATGGGGCCAATTTGGGGAGTGTGAGTGTGTGTGACGGGTATAGTAGCTCTGTGTTTCGTTGTCTCTTTCCTCAGCATTGTGGGGAAGGGGTGTCAACAAATGACAAGGTGTGGCTTCGAGTGCCTTATTGTGATCCTTTACAATTCACCCGCATTGTCATTAAACTCAACAAACTGGCTGTTACATGCTTGCAAATGTCATGAGGTGTGAGGATGCGCCACGGTGTCTGTTCCAGATCATATTTTTGAAATTATTTAATATCACATGGCCTGCTGTTCTTAAAATATTGTACTTGTACAATATTTTGTACAAGTACAAAATATTGTACAAGATATACAAAATATACAAATATTATCTAACAATCCCATTGCATTGCAGTTTTTTTAAAAACTAAAATTGCAGTTATTTACATATAAAATACTACCTGTGAAGTGTTAGAGTCATATCTAAGAAAGTAATGGCATGTTGTGTGAGAAGGAAAGAGGGGGAGTTGAGAGAAGTTTCCACTCTTACACTGAGACAGAAATTTTGTTCTGAATGTGGTTTAACAGACAGGAAGCAGCAGAAACCCACTGCACAGCGTTGCTTTTCCTGTGAGTGCAAGATTCACAGGTCAGTTTGTGGGTGTTTTTTTTCTACCCATTTCTCAGATATATCACTTCTATTTCTAGCTATCATTTCTCTCGGTTACAAGCAAGCTCGATATGTTGTGCTATGATAAAGGGCATCTTAAAAGAGAATAAAGATAGTGAACAGCCAGTAAGGTTTCAGAAGGAAACATGGTTGTTACATAATCAAAGGAATCCCTGACTAAAAGAGAACTGGAAACTGGTCTCTTGGGACATTTCTGAACTTTTTGTCAGTGAGGATGTTGCAGCTACTCCTAGAGTAGACCAACTTCTAGACCAACTGTATTATCCTATCAAAGCTAATGCCTCATACTCACAAATAGACATCCTGGACTTGGCTCCATTAGTGAGTAAGCACTAGCAAGCTTGTCACAGGAAGGCACGGGTCCTTCTCTCAGTGCCTCAGGCCCAAGTGGAAAAGTACAAGGCTCGCGAGAGATGAGATTAAATTCCATTCTGCTTCTGAAAGCCTGTGCTTGAGGTGACGTTTTTCTTTCAGTCTTCATTTGACTCTGGCATGGCAGAGCCAGATGCCTCCTAGTGCAACAGACAGACGTTAACGCTGGCTTAGATGCAGTATGTTCTGTTGTCTGTGTTTCTGATGCCCTGTGTTCCAGGCACACTGCAGCTGCATGCTATTAGCGGGTGTCTATGGGCACCTTTGTACTCACTGCTGCCATTTTATCTCCGCATGCATGCTATGATCTCAAGATTGCACTTATGGCAGCACTTTTTCCTCTTTATAATGTTCAGCTGGAGTTTGAAACATGGTGAGACATGCTGCATTGTGCAACATTGCAGTCAGTGGTGAGTAAAATTGAGAATACATGGAAAATATACATGACATTAGCAGTTTTTATGTTTCACAGACATGATATGGTAGCCTACTTTGTGGCAGAGGTGAAAAGCACCTCTGTGTGTGCTCTTTGTCTGGCGTCGAGGTAACTCCTTAATTACTGTCCTCTTACTCTGTTGAATTAGCAAACACTTTCCAGGACTATGACCTTTTCTGCCTTGTATAATTCACAATCAACAGTTTTCTTGCCGATTCTTTGTTATCTTGAAATACAAGACATTGTTGCAAATGAAGTTAATTATATGTTGTCAATATGCTGGGAATATTTAATTTTGTTT
Source organism: Neoniphon sammara (assembly GCA_900302535.1). NCBI lineage: Eukaryota > Metazoa > Chordata > Actinopteri > Holocentriformes > Holocentridae > Neoniphon > Neoniphon sammara. The sequence goes on along the minus strand of OMKZ01034544.1, from coordinate 2,755 downwards.
AAGGGAAGCGAGCTGTAGTTTGTCTCATTCATGAAGGCGTTGTCACAAAGTGCAAGCCTTTCTTTGGCCTTGGAAGTGCTGTCATTATGTTATTGTTTGGTATGAGGACGTTTGAGGATAAAATATTCCCAAGAGGGAATAACTGCCCAGAAATGATGACCAAGATCCTCTGATGCCCATATATACTATCACTGGGCTCCAGGACTTAGCTCAAGCCTCATATCACTGAGTCATTTCCTTTACAGGAACCCAGAGGATCCTGCGAAAACAGCACCTCTGTGCTGACACCATTCAATAACAATATAAAAGATGTTGGCCCATGCATTTTCTGCCAACTTGCAGATCACTGTTTCACTCCTAGTCTTATACAGCTGAATAGGGCACAGCTCTGTTGGAATCATTTTTAGATGGTTTCTTGGTACCCACTCACTTAAGTGAGTCCCTCATTCTCTGTGATGAACGGCAAATTCACTGCCTAGTGTGAGCTTTCTAACCTTTGCTGGTGTTTAGATAGTGCAGAGAGGAATCTTGATTTATGCCCATTGCAGTTTTAGAGGTCCATCCCGTCTGTTTAACCCTGTGTGGGCAAAACCAAGCATGTTCTGAAATGCCAGGAATACCACTCACTCTACTTGTCCGGCAGGAAAGACCTCCACACTCCTCCCTCCTCTCCCACCGTTTCTCTTGTCTTTTTCCAAAGGGCTCATCAGGTCAGCTATTCTGAATTTCTCTTTCCCCAGCAGCTCTCCCTGAAATGCTGACAGCACTGCGGTCATGATCTCACTCATTCAAGCCGAGCTGGTCTCAGACCAAGCAGCACCCATCCTTAGAGTCCTGTGACAGCCGTATCACACAAACCCCAGCACAACGTGCCACCCAATGAAGACCAACATTTTTGTAACCTGAGCTGAAAATGGCAGATAAGTAGAGTTTGCCCTGGTACTTTTCTCGTATCCCACAATGTTTGCACTCACCACATGCAGGGTGACTCACTGCATAGTCATTCAATTGGCTTAAATTACCTCCTTTCATGGTCAACAATGAGCTCAGCTGAAGAGACTAAAGCGGGGGAAGTAGGGCCTTCTGGGAATGCTGCATTTGTTCATGAATCCTGACTCTAATTGGTTGTTATTGCGACTGGCAGTCACCATGTTGTAGGGGCGGAGTAGGGCCGTGTTTATTTCGTACTCCTCCTCAGCCTGCTGCGTAGTAGGCTGCCATACAACACACAGCCATGACTGGTTGGTTGGAGGTGGGAAGAGAGGATAGGAAGAATCACATCACCCTTGTCACATGACTTGGGCAGTAGTGGAGCTGTAATGCCTGGTAACCATTGTAAAATACCCAAGTTTGTCCAGCAAGGCCCCACCCAGAGCGAGTCAGAGGCAGTCTGTTTGCTCTGTGGAGTATTATGCATTGACTAACTCAACAAAATCCCTCCCTTTGCTGTTCTCCTCCTCCTCCTCCTCCTCTTCTCCTCTCTGACGTACTAAGTGCAGCTACAGCCTTGCCTCTGTGTTGGGACAAGGCAGCTGTTGTCATGTGCTTGGGGATAATGTGCAGGCTGCGTCTGGCTAATGGCTGAGGTTTTCTTGTATCCCTGTCTGCTGTTAGCACCGTGCCAACTGGGCCACCCAGATCAATGAAGCACTGACAGGGGAGGATATAGAAAATACACACTGAGCGCGCAAACACACACACGCACACGCACACGCACACACATGCATCCAACTGGCACAGACGCTGACACTGATACTCACTGATACATTGGGCTATGAGCGCAGCATACAAAGCTGCTCTGACACACACAGACACACAGCCCTTATGTCAATCAGAGAAGGAAATCAAGAGAAAGAGGGGAGAGAGAGCAAGAGAGGCCGTGCACTTCTATCTTGATTCAGATTGATTCAATAACAGCCCATTTCCTGTCAACCAATAACCCAGTAATGACTGGACGTTGCGATTTGTTCATCATTTACCCACAGCCCTGCCTGCAGGCTCACAAGCTGCTATCTAACAGCTCCACGTCCATAAAACTAACAAGGGACTGTGGCTACTGGGACATGAAAGGGGAGCTAAGATGCTCTGGTATGGAGTCAGCCTGGAAGACTGGGCGTTATTTTGTCTTTTCACATCCAGGAGGGCTGGGCAGGAGAGTTTCAGAGCGCTGCCATATGAACCAGACTGCTGGATGTTTACTTCATCCCACATGGGGTCTCTTGGTCCAGCTTCACAGAGGGCAGATGAGAGGGTCTGCTCTGTGTGTGTGTGTGTGTGTGTGGTCTGTGTGAAATTGCGAGGGGAGAGCCACTTAGCAGGCAGTGCAGCCAGAGAAACATTTGCCCACAGATGTTTTTTTTTTTTTCACATGGTTTGAGCGTCCTCTCCATTTGGAATCCTCATATATCCCCTCGTCTTTGTCTGGTGCGGCTCGCCTCATTCACGAGCAAACGCGCCAAAAGCACAGGGCACGCCGAGGAGCTCCAGATGGCGGCGTCCAGCTGTGGCAGAGGTGGGCACGGGCGCTGCCTGGGAGAGCGAGCGAGAGGGACTGATTGAACCAAAACACTAGCCTTCAGATCTGTATCCCCCCTCCCATCTCCCCTCTATCTATCTGTTCTCCCAGAGCGATGCTTTCCAGAGCCAGGCCACATGTTACCATTCCCTCTGGATGCTTAGTGGAAAGAAACAAGATAAAGCGGGACTTTATCACACAATTCAGTTGGCCCTGTATGCCCTTGGAGCCGCGGGAGTT
>OMKZ01034537.1:0-10988 GCA_900302535.1 Neoniphon sammara | reverse complement strand
CGAGACTGGAGTCCCTGTGAACAAATTTCAACCATTTTGCCAAAGGACCTGTTTATTGGATAGATAAACACAGGATACATTTCAAGATGTATCCACAAGGCCGACATCCGGTAAGACGCGCTTCCTCTATAGTTACAATAGCTTGCGTATTTTTCTGACAACATTGAGGTGGTGACATAGTCACTGTGTTGACTCCCTCTGAACCTGCTCTTTGAACCATGAATGTAACTGCCACAATTATATTTTTCCAATTTTGTCATATTACCATTCATTTAGTGTACAACAAAATATTATATACATTGTGAATGCAAATGTTTTTAATGCCTAGTGATATTTGTTAATATACTTATCCATATTCCACCATATGACTTTCCTGATCACTAAGGATAGGTGGTTGTTTTGAATCTTTTTTTATTTTAATTTATTTTCTGTGTGAGAGGCTATTCATGTTGTAGTCTTAGTTTTACTACTCTGTTACTGTAAAGTAGACCCACCTCTGTGCATCGGTAAAATCTCTCTTACTGCAGTGGAGATGTTACTATGAAAGTAGTCTACCATGTAAACTATTGACGTCCTCTCAACAACATGGATTACAATGCAGAAAGTGGAAAAAAAAATCTTTCTACTGTCAAAGTACTGATCTGGTTTTACAACCCTCTTTTCAGGCTCCACATCAGCCAGGACAGCCTGGCTTCAAATTCACTGTAGCAGAGTCTTGTGACAGGATTAAAGATGAATTTCAGTTCCTGCAAGCCCAGTATCACAGGTAATGATTACACACTGTTTCACCACAGTATGTTACTGTCAACATTTACGCTCTTTTGAGTCCTCTTAGTATAGGTTAAGGCTAATATTTGGTTGTTGACGTCTGCGGGGGAAAAAAACAGAGACTCCAGTTTTTATCCTCAGCACACTGTACTCAAGTGGTTAAGAGTGAGTGATTTATTGAAGGGATAGAGACGCCTGAAAATTGACACCTTGTCTTCTATTTTAGTCTTAAGGTGGAGTATGACAAACTGGCCAATGAGAAGACAGAGATGCAGCGCCACTATGTCATGGTAAGATTATGTTACAATAGAGAGCAATTATGCTTCCAAATTGCGAGGCTTGTCGAAGATCTAGTTGGGGTGGAGTGACACAGGCTATTGTGTTTACCTGTGTGGTGGTTAGGGTGGGTGAGTGTCAGGTACAGGCCTGTGAAAGCCCCCAGGGGGCTTGGTGTAGTTGGTTGTTGCAGAGGAACCCTTCTTGACAGGCAGGCAGCGGCGGGCTGAGGCTCCATTATAGTGTGCCCCTGATCTCCAAGGGTCAATGACTGCAGTGTTGCCCTCTGTGTGTGCTGATCTGATTATTCTCCTAGGAGACACCGCGCTCAGACATATGCATGGCCATAAATTAAGTGTGAGCTGATGGAGGAGGGCCAGAGCAATGTGTGGGAAAATGCACCACTGCAAACAAAATGGAGGATGTGGAACATGCTGCAGTTTAGTTTGTGCTAAATCGTCCTTCGCTCCTGTGTAAGCCTAAATTGTTAGCCTGTATTTTAGCAACCTTTTAGCAAAACATAGGTGTGCCTATGACACAGGAATTTTGTTCAGACATGATGCAATCAAAAGGTTCCTCTGTGGCAGTGCATTCTGTTATCCTAGGTAAACACACAGGGGATGACTTAAACCAATACATTGAGGCTTAAGTTAAACATTCTTTTCACAGGAAAAAAACATGTCAGCCTGACAGGGAGGAGGTTAGGTAAACATGTAGGGAAGTATCCCACAGCCAGCACAGGGTGTCAGGTTACGCCACGGCTGTGGGGCTCTGATCTCAGACAGAATGGCTCTCTTGTTTGAGAGTAATTTTCGAAGAAGCTAATGGACTGAATAATGCATTGGCCTCATCAAATAGACGCTGACTGGAAAGCCATTTCTGCCCTGGCTGCCACTTGTGGGCTCCGTGGATTACATTTCAGCCAGACAGACTGACCTAGCTTGAAATATCAAGAGTGTTGAGCAATGGCGTTAAGCTAAGTAAACAGACATCCCAGAGATCTGAGGGTTTAAGATGTTGATCAATAAATCTAACCCTTTCTTCCCAGTGCCCACACTACAGACAACAAGATATCGACTCAGAGTGGCTGCTCACTGTTAACTGCCCCTACTCCTTTTGTGTCAGCCTATCATCTTTACCTGCTGAAGCTGGATGGCATTAAGTCTTCAATCAGATTGTTCAAAACCTTGTGATGATGATGTAATTAGTGTAGTGATCAGTTTATATATTGATGTGTAACTATTACTAGTATGTAAACTAAATAGAAATGATTACAGTTATGGAACAAAAAGCAAAAGAATAGCAACTTCTAAATATATACATAAAGGTTAAACAAGCTGAACTGTATGAGTGACTGATTGATTTCAAGTCAGAACAGTTAATTGCAATGAAATCCTTGTCTGTCGTTTCAGTATTACGAGATGTCCTATGGCCTGAACATAGAGATGCACAAACAGGTAGGTACCATCATGTTCCTGATTGATTCAGCTCAGTGCTTTTCCACAGCATCAGGGGATGTCAGACCCAAGAGGAGCCACTCATAAGCTGAGAACCGAATTGAGCATTGGTAATAGGCTGTAAACAGAAGGGGTTACTGCACACAAACTAGGCAGTACATATACACACACACACACACTTGCACCAATGCATACAGCACACAACTGCTGTTACTTTCTTTTTCCTTGGAATTTGTTAAGTGGTTTAAAGCCAAGATTTTCTAGTGCTGTGATAAGATTAAAGGCAGACTTTGGCAAGCCTGGCCTTTGACTTAATGATTGAAGGGCGTGGATTGCTGATTGGTCAGTTTTTTTTTTCCAAAAGACAAGCATTAATTACTGGAAGGGTTAAAAGTCCTTTCCTTGCTGTTTGTGCTTTTATTGCCGTTAAAAGGTTTTATCTCTATTGATACAGTTTCAAGGATCAATTGCATCGATGCTTGAATAGATAAACAACGTATGAATGGGTAATCCTTCGATGTCCATGCATGCTGGTTTTAAACCAAGGCGGCTGTCCCTCGTCCCGCAGCAGCCCAGCTTGGTTAATGACAGCATTGGGGGCACGGCGGATTGGAGTGGTAGGGTGATCCATCAGTGTCTCGGCTGTGTGTCACACTGCCACATGTCTGTCAGGGCTCGGGCTGCTCTGATAGCTTCTGTCAGGCACTTATCGCCAACCAGAGGAGAGAGGAGGGGGATGGGAGCAATAGGGTGGAGGCGAGTCGGAGAATAGAGCCGGGGGAGGGGCAACAGGCCGGCTCTGTGTAAACAGGTTAATCGACTGATCCATTTTAGCGCCTGACTTTTATCAGGAACCTCAACAGAGCTGATGGAAGCGCTTGAATAATTCATCAGCGGGGCCCTAACCTGCTGAACGGCGTATTTGTGAGCAAACAGTGTGGGCCTCATCCATGCAGCTCCCCCACACTCCCCCAGCTTAAGGCTGAGGCGGGGGGAGGAGGAGGAGAGGAGAATATGGGGAGTGGTTAACAGGCAGGGTTGGGACGGATTATTGGATGCACATAGGCATATTATTTTCCTGCCAGGAGATTTATTTTGTAGTGAGGAAATCCATTCCTCTAACTGTGCGTTTTTCATTACTGTGTGGAGACATAATGCGGATTTCAGAATGCACACCAGCACAGCTCAGATGGACTGATGTGGCGGTTGTAGTCTGATCCTCTCTATCAGGCATAACAGTATGTAGAGGCATACAGCTAATTTCCGCTGCATGATGTCAGCCCGCAATTACGCTCCTTTAGCGCTTGTTTCCGTGAGCTGCTCGGGGTGTTGGTGAAGCTCAACCAGTTTTGGCTGTTACCTGATGTTTTAACACGGACTTAGAACCCACGGCCAAGGAATCATTTGCAAAGGAGCTAACTATCTGCCTCAATCGGGGGCCAAAACAAACTTGGTCAGCCAGTGGACTAAGTCTGTAGAGTTCATACAAAACAGGTGTGCAGTGAAAAGTGGTTTGGGAAATGCTGGTGCTCTCAGCCCTCATTGTTCCCGTATCGCCTGTCAGTCATCTGGGCTTGGTTGCTGCAGTGTCATGATTTCAAAGTGGAGGGTGTAAGGCAGTTGCATCAAGACAAAACTATAATCATATTTTAAGAAATGTATTATTAGTCTAAGAAGTTTCTGGTTTTGTGTTTTTTGTCAGCTGTTTTGTTTGTTTGTGTCAAGGTTGTGGTCTTTGTTTGCTTCAGACACCGCTCCTGATCAGGTTAAATTATAGTAATGATGCCTGCATCCATTTAGGCAGACTCTTGGCCTTAATCAGAACAGATCGATGCGGGTAAATTCAGATGTCGATTAACAATTTGGTCTGGACTTGCTGCACTCTAACAAAGACTGTGAAGCATTGGGCAACATCTCAGTTTAGCGGAAACATTCATCAGCTTCCGGATTAGATGAGTCTGTAGTGAAGCATAGGCCTAATTTTCATGTTACTGGTGAAAGCAGCAGGCAGAGCGCTGCCATCTTGGACAAACTGGAGGCCCTCTAAATCTGACTAGTCAAGTATTGTTTATGGATGGATCACGTGACCAGAGCCACCAGTTGTTTTCCGTGTGTATTTAATGCTCATCAGTGTCTCACTCCATTTTCCCATCACTGATAGCAACAGACAAATAGCTTTCTGCACGCCGCTGACAGGCCAGGCTGAGAGTGCTCTTAAAGTGGTGCTACACAGGTCCGAGTACCTGTAATTGTGTAGCAGCAGCACAAAGCTGGCCTCTCAAGGGCCAGGCTGTCATCTGCTTAAAGTGACAACAGCCCCATTTTTATCTGCCAGCAGGATGAAAAATCCTCCCCGGTCCTGCACTGTATCTATTTTGACAGCAGTGGCCAGCTGAGTTGATGCCTGTTTCCATGTATTTGCATGTTGTGTTGTGAGAGTGTAGAGGCAGCCAGTTGTTTAGGGCACATTGGATCAGCCAACCTCCTGACCTCTCTTAGCCAGCTGTCACCATGACACTAAGCTACAGAGGAATGGACTGTGCGCTCGAGGCCTTTTCACAAATCCTGTCAAATGTTCGACTGCTATTGACATGGCTTATCTCAACAAACATAGATTATACAAGCGCTGTAGCTTTTCAACCATTTCTGAGGGCTTTCTTGAGCCCTTGCTAGAGCACTTACCCCATGGCATTAATACTAATGCCCGTAAAACCTTTATCCAACCCCTTCATTGCTTTATTGGTTATAGGTCATGCTTTTTTGTTTCACTGTAGACTGGAGCTCTGTATCTTTCTGGTTTGCAGAAAATCATGAACGGTCTCATTCAGATGACTACTGTACATTCTGTATCACATGCTACCATATATCTTTTTCTGATTATTGTGATCCCGGGCATTCGTTTGTCTCATCTGATATTTAAACTTCAGCTTGTTGTTTGTCCCGCTGGCCTGCTCGGCCAAGTGGCTATCGCTGTTGCAGTTTGGGTCAGCGGGGCTTGTTCTGTTGGACATTACTCTCCAATCTCCCTGGCTCTGTTCGGAGGTAATATGTCTGGCTGCCAAAACTGCCTGGCATTTCTGCCATGTGTAATAAATAAGCTGGCGGTCTGCAAAGTACATTGTGTGTGCTGCTCCAAATGAAAAATCAGAGAAAATCCCTGTGATGTGTTTGTGTTCCGCAGTGGCCCTGGGTTGAACTGCAGCTCATAAATTCCATAGATGATGTAGCTTTGGCGCTGTTATTTTTCTGCTCCCAGTGCAGAGCTTGAACCTGAGAGACTGCTGTTGTCTCATCTTCCATCCCTGGATGAGGGAGGCAGGACAAGCTGGCTGTGCGATGTTTTTACAGTGAGGGAGGAGGGTGGGGACAGGGGGGGGGGATCACACACCCCCACACACACATCTCCTCCCACTGCTCTTTTTATCCACCATTCATTTGCTATGTTCATCTGATCGACAGGCTGAAAATTCAATTTAATGACCTGCCTCCAAGCACGTAATATGATTTTAAAGCCTGTTACGGTCAAGCAGAGGTGCCATTTGCATAATGATCCCAGCAAGATAGGGCTGCAGCCGTTGCCATGGCAGTGGGTAGACAGGCAGAAGAATGGAGGCAGGGCTGTGTGGATGGATGGGAGGCTAGCAGGGTGTTGGGGGTGCGCTTGACTGCAATGAGAAATTGCCCATACTTCAGTCTTAGAAAGAGCAGGCCTTAGAAGACCGCACTCAAACATTTAGAGGCTGGTAGTTGTCCTCTAATGGTATTGATCATAGATTTGAGGTGTGCTCCCTTACAGGTCATTATGGGCTGCACTCTGTGCTCATGTTTTCCCATCTATAACCTATACGGTAATTAGACTACAGTGCTTTATGTAAATAAACAGGGAAGTCTGGTTAGTGGGGCTTGCTTCCCGGGTGTGTCTGTGTGGTTTAACTGTGAGGTTAACTGCAGGACAGTTGAGTCGCAGATGAGGGGAAGGAGGGCAGAGTGAGAGAGGATCCTCTCAACACAGCAGCACTCTGTCTACTCATATCCGTTTAGTGTGGAGTGCACTCTCAGCACAGCTGTGCTCCATCCCCCTGGGCTCTCCTAATGTTTTAAATATTTCAAATGTCAATATCACGCTGTTTAGAGGATGTTGAGTCAAGCAGTTCTGATTGCCGCAGTAATTGACTTAATCGGTGTAAACATTAAAGGGGGGTTATATGAAGTCACTGTCTGTTTCATACTTCACCATCTCATTTTACTCCTCTTTTGTTTTCCAGACGGAGATTGCCAAACGGCTCAACGCAATTTTAGCTCAAATTATGCCTTTCCTGTCACAAGAGGTGAGTTTTGAATGTGCCCACTGTACAGTGTCACATTTTAGTACCAAAGAACAGTCAGTAGTTGTTATGGTGCTTATTTTTCAAGAGGCCTTTATTCTAAAGATACTGCTGTAAAATTTTAAGTTTAGGCAATTTTGAATAATTGTCAGTGGCATTTGCAGCACTTTTTATTTATTTATTTATTTATTTATTTATTTTGTAGACGTGCAGTAGTGCTGTGATTTAGTGTTAAATAAGTGTGTGGGTTGGATAGTTGTTGACATGTCCCGTTAAGCATCTTCTTTTCTAAATGTCTCCCCACAGCACCAACAGCAGGTTGCTCAGGCAGTCGAGCGGGCTAAGCAGGTGACTATGACTGAGCTGAATGCCATCATCGGGGTACGTGGACTTCCCAATCTGCCTCTCACCGTGTGTATACCCCCTTTTATTCCTTTATTTGACCTTGGTTAGAGGCAAACCTGCACATATAAGATGATCTCCAGATATAAGTAGTCCTGTTACTTCCTTGTGCATCAAGCAGAATTAACTGTTTAGTGAATAGAATGCAATATGACCCCACTATAGTTAAAGTGCAGATTTGCCTCTCCCACTGATTATTTTGTCAATTTTCCTAATATCATTTTGTTCCAGTCTAATGCTTTATTTTTGAGCAATGAATGCAGACTGTATACACAATGAGTATAGTGCTCCACAACTGATCTGTTGTTCCAGCTTTGGTCTCGGCGGTATCTTCACTGCCTTGTTGTGTGTTTATAAATGCAAGCCTGGGAGCTCTTGAGATCCCCCTTCGCAGCCTGTATTGCTTTAATTGGCTAAGGTTTTAACGAGGAGCCTCATCCCTCACTGCTGACCTGGATAGCTGTGGGAATTAAAAGGCAGAGGGTGAGCAGAACACAGCCAGCGCCGCTCTCTAGCTGAGGCAGTGCACACAGCAGACAGCCATCACAGCTCAGGTCTGCAGGCTGCTTTGCACAGCACAGCGCCGAGCAGTAATGTATGGTCTTCATCACAGCTTCAACGTGCCATCTGCTCCTCATTGATCAGCCGCATCCGCCCTGTCCTCCTACTAGGGAACTGATTAGTTTCACCCCCAATACAAACCTCGTGCTACCAGTGATCTTATTACTAGAGCTGAATATTTGCAGGGTCTTTAGCATGCACACGAGGCTGACCTGAATGGCCGATTTGATGACTGGAGGCACATATTGGAATTCAATTAATGCTCCCTTGGTGACCTTTCATTCCAGGATAATTGCTCCCTGGAATTCCTGAAGTGATGGAGAGCTATGTGTGTTTTTATCTGCCGGACAGAAGCAGATGCGCTATTACACTTTTGCCAAAACGGAATAAACACACAGTTGTTCCCAAGAAAAGCAATTTGAGTTGTGGTTCTTGAGGATATGATGTTGATAATTGGAACTACACTTGGGAAATTGATACAGCTGGGATCAGTTCACTTTTGCTATCAGCTGGTCTTTGTCTGCCTTTCAGAGGGAATAGCGAAAGCAATCTTTGTGTTGGAGTGCTTCATTCATGATTTGAATGTTTGGTCTAATTTGGCACTTTGCCCATTTTATGAAACAGCCATGCCTCCTCTCATAACCAAGTCATCCCGGTTGCACATGTCAGTGAAGGTGGAAATGTAGCTATGTTTTACGAATACCTTCCCATTAGTTATTCATTGAGGAGAAGCTCTGTAGGCATGCCAAAGTCCTCATGCATATTGTAAAGCAAGGTGGGGTGAAAGAGCGTGCCAGGCAAGCAGGCAGACAGGCAGCATCCAGGAGCCAGCTGCATGCCTTATTGATGGGGCTGAGGGCCATTAATAGGATGTAACTAGGGCAGCTGCTGGTGTTGAGATGATCCTGCTGACTGGTGATGGTACCAGTTTGATTGGAAAACACACGCATAATATTGAAGTCAGCCAAGAAGTAGTTCAGCTAAGCCTGCCTTCCCCCCAATGAGCATCCACCTAGATAAAACCTTGACATGTTGGCTGTTCATCACAATGGGATGTCAAACAATAGAAAAAAAGACAAATTGATTTTATTCTTTTCATCATGCTATTGACGCTGTATCGTCAAGTAGTGAATGGAGTGTGAGTCATCTAGCACAGCGCTAGACCTGACCAGTCTCTGTCCTCCCTCCCAGCAGCAGCAAGCTGCCTATTCAGCTCTCATGGTCAGTGGCATCCAGAGATATCTGTATGTGCTATGCTGGAGTTAATGGACTTGGTGTGTGCACACAGAGAAAGGGCTTGAAGGGCTTGTGCATGTTGCATGACGTTAGTCCTGCCTGAGCGCTCTGTCTTACACTATAGTTAGTTTAGTTAGTTCACCAGAGACTGTAATAGATTTGCTCAATTTTGCCTGTGTATTTTTTTCTGTAGCTATACTCACTCTGAGAAAAAAAAGAGGCCAAATAGTAGGTCTTTATCTTGGAATATTAAATTAGAGGGAATAGGCCAGCCTCCTTTCTTTATTTATTATTGTCTTCATTTATGGCCCTCTAATGAGGGCTCTGGCTGATCAGCCATGCATATTACCCATCAGTGCCTCATTAAACACAATGAGCAAGGATGGCTCTCCCCTGCCAGTGAACTGGCTCCTTAATTTCCCTCATGGACATAATATTATAACTCTCTCTCTCCCTCTCTCTCATTCCCTGTCTCTCTCTCTCTCTCTTGTTCCCTGTCTCTCTCTCTTGGTCTCTCTGCTCCTTATCTGTCTCTTTGAGGCACCTTTTATAATTGGATTGACAACTGCCCTGTGGAGTAGAGGGCAAGGTTGCAAGTTCAAATCCCCGGTGATATACTACTCTACCATTCTCCAATCTAGGCCACTTCACCTGCTGGGCAAATAATGTGGAAGGCAAAAGGCAATTAAAATCCCCCTTCAGATAGGATTTTATGGACATATTGTGGTAGTATGTAACTGGCTGAATATCCACGTTGTATGCTGCAACTATAAATGTGGAGGCAGCTCCTACTGAATTAATGTATTTTTAACCGCTCTCCATGTGTTAGACATATGCGCCACAAAGTATTGTATGCTGTACTACCTCCCGGTCATTACAAAGCACCTGATATTCTGGAAATAACCATAAATGGTCACTGATTGAAGTCAGTCTTGTAAAAGAGAGGAGGTGCATGCCATAACAGCCACTGAATTATTCAGCTGGCTCGTAGACGGGTAATAAATTGCTGATGTTTTTATTGGTGTCTCAGCTAAGTATTATTTAACCTTGCTTTAAACTGCTTACTTCCATGCTGAGTGCCTTTTAACTCCCATCCATTTCCCTGTGCCTTTCAAATATTGATGGTGAATATTGGAGGGTTGACTGAGTGCCAGCATGGGACCCCTGGTCCAGGCTCCTGAAGCAGCCTTCCAGACACACACACACACACACATACACACACACGCACAGAGAGAGAGAGCGAGAGAGAGAAAGCGAGCCAGCTTCTGGCACTTGCTGTTCCCTTGGTCTTTTAAAGTTTGGGTGTGCAAATGATTCATATTCTGTTAATCCAGTAATGTGAATATGAGAGGAGTAAATAGAGGCAGGTTGTGTTTTTGAAGTGTTTAAAAAAGCAGGTAGTTGTTTAGCCCACAGGCTGACAGATTCCTACATCAGCTTTGGGACTCTCTTCCTCTCCCTTAAGAGGATTGCCCAACTCACTGATGGCTTAGGAGTGTTGTGGTGCTGCAGTATGAAATGTGCTAGTTTACGCTGTGTCAAATGATTTTTTCCTGTATTAAGCTGCATGGTGGGATCAAACATTGCTTTGTTGTTTGCCATTAATATAGTATGATAAATATTCTTATTGTTCAGCGTGGACTAACTCTGCGGTGATTGACTGTCTGGATCCCCGTGTCTCATGCATTAGACGTGTTGAGCAGTTGATCGTTAGTCATAACTTCTGCTTTCCTCAGCACAGATCTGGGGCTTATGCCACCCTGGCCTGGTATGGAAATAGCACCAAGAGGGATTGCTCTCTGATCCTGACAGTAATAGATGTGTGAATGTGCTAATATGTGGGGTTTAACTGATCAGGCTCGTGTTTAGTTTGTGGTGTCTCTTTGCTTTTTCCCTCCAACCCACTTGGTGTCTGTCTGTCTATCTCCCTGTCTACCTGCAGCAGCAGCAGCTCCAGGCACAG
>OMKZ01034534.1:9494-23802 GCA_900302535.1 Neoniphon sammara | reverse complement strand
TTAAATGGCCTATAAAGTTTAAACGATCATTTAAAAAAATCATAGTGGACATGCATGAAGAAACTGTCAACATAATAAACCAAAAAGGTTTATTCACATTCCTGATACGTAGTTAGAATATTGTTATATGACCTGATCCAACCCAAAATCTGTTTGTACAGAAACACAACCTCACATCTTCTAGGTAGATTCAGGTCTTTTGACCTCTCTGCTGTCTTAAAATACAAAGTGGTTGAAAATCCATCATCAGGGCTCCCAACATTTGGACCAGCCTGCCTAAAAGATATTCTTAAAAACTGTGCCCTTAAGAAAGCACATAATTTTTGTAAACTTCCACATAACTGAACTCATGTTTATTAGTTACCTACATAATGTTGGGATGATTTGTTCAGTTATTTTTTAAATTTTAAGAGTGACAGAAACACTGTTATAAGCATTTTACTTTAGCAAGTGTTGAAGCTTAATCGATGGATGTGAAAATTAGGGTGTAACTGCCTTTTTTCCTATACTTTTACATAATCCTTGCTTACAATTGCAATCAGCAACTTATTCCAGTTTCTTACATGAACTAATTTTGCTATGCCATTTTCAGTAAACTTTGGATTGCTTTGCTTCCTACACCGTAGGTTTTATTAACAATTAATTCCAATTACTGAAATAAGGAATCATAGCAATCATAGCAGGTTGGAGAGCATCAAAGATCTGACATTGTAGTTGGCAAAACCATCATGTACTTAATATATTTTTTTACATTTACCCACGATAGATTTCATACATGTCCTACCGAACTTCATTTGCCACCATAAACTCGAGAATAATCCTATAGTGGGATTTAATTGATTGATTGACTGATTTGTTGGTTGGTTAATTAATTAATTACATTGCCATCAGAAACATAAATTTACTTCTGTTTCGTTCAGCAATCACCGTGATAAAGAAGGCCATGAAATGTCACGTTTTACGGAAGATCGTTTTCCTCATAGTGACTCATCCTGCAGCATTTCCTCTATCAGAGGAAAAGAGTTTTTAAACGCTGAATGATGTCCCAGTATATCTCAGTACCTTTTCCCAAGCTTCAGGATCCACTGCTAAACTCTATGTGCATTTAAAACAGCAACCAGCACTTCTTTCAATAAAATTTCACATTTTCTAGCCGGTTCGCCAGCTTTTGTCACAGTCACGTATACACCAAAGACAGTGGTGGGCAGTCACAAGCGGCGAGAGCCGGTTCTCAAAGTTGATTCTTGACTTTTATGAAAATCAATTGCCATCTGGTGTATTAATGTATGCCAAAGTTAATGAGAGGATCCTAACGATTCTGTTTGATTAACACGGTTAAGTTACTGAATGGAACGTGGTGGACAGGCACGTATATGAGCCAGCGTTCCCTCCCTCCCATGAAAGGCCAAGTAAAATATGATTACTGTATCTATGGGGGAGGGGAAGATCTGTGCAGAGGCTTTACATTACAAACCAGGCGAGAAGGAAATCCACTTTCAACTCTCGACTAAAAAAACAAGGAGCGTGGAAAATAATGAAATATAATGGAAACAGACTTATCATTCTAAACCGTGACGGTAAAGTGGGGTTATCAAACACAGAATGGGTTCCCCTCAAATGAAACGGTGTAGGCCTATGCATACCATTCCGCTTCAAACACACTTGATAGGCAAGGTTGTATGCTACCCCAACGCCACAGTTCTTTCCAAAGTGAGTAAATGTAATGCTTCCCTGCTTACAGACATAGGTACATACCTCGTAGAACACAAGGTTAGACACTTTGACAAACCATCAGGTCACAGAGATGAGCTAGCAAGCAGCACTTTATTATAAGAAAATATCGACTATTAACAAGTTAACAATGCCCACGACCGCCCATCACGGTGCAGTTATTTTGCTAGAGGGCGGTAGGAATAACTGCCGAACCAATCACAAACAATGACATTTTATTGAAATATACGGTGCTTTGAGTGTTAGATAATATGCCGAACTGGAGAGTGGGTCGTTTATGGTTTTAAATCATTCTACGAGTTGTCAACGTGTACCGATAACAAAGGTAGTACTAAATTGGCAACCCTCTTAATACAGTTTGGTGTGACATTCTCTCCATGCCAGATCGGGACGTCGAGGCTAGGCTAGCAAATTGTTCTAAAATACGACGCTGCTTCTAAAACTGGAAAAAAGGGGAAAAAGCAATTCATCTTACCTATTTCATTTTCGTTGACAGAATCTGGGAAGCTTGCCATCTAAATAAGGACGGGAACCTTAGAGAAAAGTCTAGTATTACCGAAAACGAAAAAATATAGGGGAAATGCGCAGCTGATGCAGATTTTACTCTTCAGACGTCAGGAACAGTCGATTGGATCCCTCCGCCAAACTTGGTGTCTTGTACGAAAAAAATGCAATCGGCGTCGGACCTAACGTTATATAAATAACCTTTCGTTTATTTCGTCGAATAAAATGATTCTTGTTTCGCTATTCGGTTGTAATAATGCTACGGAATGATTCTCGGTGATTTAAGAATTAGGTTACACCAGACTCAC
Source organism: Neoniphon sammara (assembly GCA_900302535.1). NCBI lineage: Eukaryota > Metazoa > Chordata > Actinopteri > Holocentriformes > Holocentridae > Neoniphon > Neoniphon sammara. The sequence continues at coordinate 21,259 of OMKZ01034534.1, read as the reverse complement.
AGATGTCTACCGATTCAATGCGCCGAGAGTCGATAGCATCTATTTTCAACCATAGGGAGGAGGGCCGACAAACCGTGGGAGAGTTTTCATTATACGTCAGCACAGTTGCCATAGTAATACTACTAACGCCTCCCCCTGCTGTCTGCTGCAACTATTCAAATGAGAGGTTATGCTGCTTTCACACTGTAGTTAAAATGGTAAATGAGAGTATCCTGCTTGAAAACACAATTGATCTCAGCTTTCAGGTATAAATACGACATGAAATCTAAATACACAGGGTCCACTTGCTCCAAAGTAGTACTATTTACAAGCTGAAAGCTGAGGTGAACAGCATATAGACCTACAATATAGCAGTAAGTATTATTGTATTAGTATTACAGTGGAAGGTAGCACTAGTTCTCGCAAGTTCTACTATCGCTCTCATGTGACAGGAATGCAACACTGGCACAATGCCAGACTGTGGGTGCGTCTCATTACCCTAGAACTGCTTCCTTGTTTCCTTCACTACCTCCTCCTTTCCTTTGTGACCCGAAAACTGGTGTTTGTCCCGAGATTTTACTAGCGTTGCATTCCAGTAATGTAGGAAACGAAAACAAACAAACAAACAAACTTTGTAGCAGCTTTGTGGAGTCGACTGGATGGGTCACCCCCAAAATATCAAGTACACTATTACAATCCAGTCCTATTTAATTCCTGTACTGAATTAAAGTTGAAAGATCCAATGGGCATTGCACACCCTGATAACCAGATACTTTCTTCATTCAAACCTGATCATGCTATTAAATGTATAGATTTATGGTTGGTGTCTGACAATATATTGAAGATGGATATAAATTCTACCACTTCTGTAACACCCTTAACAGACCATTGTATGGTAGGTCTTACAGTTAAACCTCCTGATACATATTTGCTTAAAGGTGCATTATGTAAAACTGCAGAGAGTCGACTGGAATAAGAACTGAATTGATCAGTGAATTGATCAGTGAGACGCTCTGACAATGAGAACCACATAGACTCCACATCAAATTGCCTGCTTATTTCGTCGGTTTTTATCAGCTGAGTCTATTAGGGTCCTTGTTTCAATCAACCCTAGAGCTTTAATAAAGGGTTTCGAAAATTTAACACTAGCCAGTGTGATTATTACAGTGATTATTGGTGACACTCAAATCTTAAAACATACTTAAACTAATGGGAATATTTAAAATTAAGGATATAGCAGTTTTCTGTATCTCATAGTAAACTATTAAATAGGATGAATTGGCAAAAACACCTCAACACTATAAAATAAATAAACTATATTTGCAATGAACCCTCCTTAAACAAGACTGATAAACAAAAGCTTAAGCTGTTACAACCCACTTCAGATAACATACACATTAAAGCAAAAGAAGCACACATTAGATCAATGCTGCAAAGTTAATAGAAAAAGAGTAGAGAAGCTAAGTGTATTTCTGTCAACTTTCTGTAGACTGGAGGAAAAAAAATGCTATGAAAACACTGATAACTGATAATCAGGAATGGATTGTTCCTAATCAGATTTCGAAGGAAATCCTTTCTTTTGATAGTACGTTATATTCCTCCTCTTATTTGCAGACAGGTGTTTGCTCTTTCTTTCACTATTTAAGAGTACATCCCCATGGTGGATGAGAACTTTAAAAACTTATGTGATGAGGATGGCAGCATAGCAGACTTAAAAAGCTATGAAATGTTTATCTTTGGATAAATCTCATGAATATAATAGTCTGACAGGTACTTTTGGGATTCACTAAAATATTTCATATTGCATATATTAATTGCAGACCCACTACCACATTTATGATGATAGATTAAAACTGGTATTAGTCAAATAATCTCAGACATGCAATCAGGATTTATAAAAGGTCAATCAGTTCATAGCAATATATGTTTGGTGTTTGATTTACTAAACTGTTGTCATTTAATTGAGGATGAGAGGTTTGTTTTGTTCCCAGATTTCTTTAAGGCATTTGACATGATAGAAAATCCTTTTATGTTACATACATTATAATTATTTGGATTTTGGGAGGGATTAATAAATGCAGTTAAAATATTTAAGGATATAAATATCACTATTTCTTGAATAAATGGAACCTCTCTAGGCTTTACAGTTAATAAAGGTATACAATGGGGCTGCCCATTTTCTCCTCTGCTTTTCATTGCTGCAGCAGAAATCCTATCAATCTCTTTTGAAAAATTCTGATTTTGATACATTAAAAGCTAGACAAGAAAACACCGAACAAGTTCCTTAATTATTATTTTTTTCTTTTTCTAAAACTTCAGGTTTGAAATTAAAGTAAATAAATGTGAATTATTACCAAGTAAAGACTGCCCTCTTGTGGTTGCTTATAATATCCCCATTAAATCTGTAGTGAAATATCCCAACTAGAGGAGGTCATTCAGTGTCGTGCAGATCTCCTCCAGGTGTGTGTGGGGACACAATGTCTACATAAAGTAGACAGTTGGTATGGCTTTGTGCCACAACTGGTTGTAGAGGGGGTGAGAGGGGTTTTCCATGATGGCTTTGATCTTGTTCCTCATCCAAAGACGCAAGAAGATTAGGGAAATAAGTCTGCACACGTATGAAACAGTGACAGCTGTTTTACACTCCATTTTTTTATAATGGTGAAGCATTAGGCTATTGCAACGTTTTTCAACCTCTTCTGCGCCACAGCACATTTTTGACCTTGAAAAAAATCCCATGACACACTGCCATCCCAAATGTTACAATGAATGAAACAGCCGCCTAATATCACAGTTAGGCTACATAATATTATAAGGATGTGTAGTTATACTCACTCAGTGTGAAATCTGGGCCTGTTTAGGCCCCCTGGCCTAACCAATAGTGCAACCACAGATGCTCAACAAGTCTGTATGAATGAAATCAATGCTTTTACATAACTTAAGATTCATTTTCTGGACCAACTGAGTGGAATTTGATCATTTCTCACGGCACATCTGACGATCTCTCACAGTGGTAGAAAAACACTGGGCTATTGAACCTATTTTAACCCCTGCTTGTTGACAGATTCCATCAGCCTCTGACACTTTTTACAGTGTTGTCCTGTGTGTCTGCTCTGTGTTCTGCTGACTTTCTTCGTCAGCAGTGTGTTTTATAAACTCACCCAGAAAACACAACACATGTCCTGGATTTTTCACCCACCATCGGCGTGAACACAGTCACAATAAGATATCAAAAAAAAAATTGACTATTAGGCTGATAGGCCAAGAAGTACGCCATGAGAGAGAGAGAGAGAGAGAGAGAGAGAGAGAGAGAGAGAGAGCAGTGATGGTTGAGTGAGCTAGACAATGAATGGAGTGAGGGAGCAGAAGTACCAAGAACAAACGTTTTTCAAAGATTTGAATCACTGCAACCACAAGAGATTCTTCATCATAAAGTCATAACTGTGCACAAAAAAATTTAGGCTGATCTCCTGCCAGGAGATCCTGTGTTTGGTCAGGTGTGTCTGCGGCTAATCTCGCAAACAACCGGTCCTATCAGCCTAAAATTCTATCTATCTATCTATCTATCTATCTATCTATCTATCTATCTATCTATCTATCTATCTATCTATGCATAGCATGTGAGCAGCTATTTTACTCAACTATTTATAAATATGAACCAGTGGTCCATATGATCCCTGTGGTCTGGACCAGTTGTTGACCAGTTGTCCGTCACATGGTCCTAGTTCACCGCACACTTCCTCTGCCTTATCTCCCGTCTCTCCTTTGGCCATGTAGTACACTTTTGTTAGCTATGAGTGCATTACTTTTGTTAACAGAGACAAATAAATACCACAAATCATAATATTTTGTCTATGAATTATATTCTGTTGTCAATTAGGCCTAGATTGTACTGTTGCTGTACTGTATTTTGAAGTTTGCAAGATGACAGATAGATAGATAGATAGGTCACTACCACTAGGGCTCTGAAGCTAGTGGCCCAGACCAGTTAGTGAGTGGTCTTTGTGGTCCTAATTGACCTCACACCCATACTTGGCGGCCACGATGACAGGTGAGTCACTTTCATTTCATGTGCTATTTTTTAGACTGTTAGACAGACTGGTCGTTGGTTTTGTGAAATGTTACTGGTAAACTTGGGGAAATTAGTTAGAAAAAATACTGCCACACAAACACTTAACTCCAAAGCATTAAAAAAAAAAAAAAAAAAAATCAGTAACCTATATGCGCCTGAGCCATGTGTGCGCGGCAGTATTTTTCTGAATAATTTACCGACCAGACCTGCACTCATCAACTCAGGTGTGCGGTCACTGTGTTGCCAAAATGAATCTTAATTCATTTTTCATTTAGGTTAAAACTGAACATAGGCCTGTGGCATTAGGGTATATGTTCAGTGAACTGGGTGATGTTGTAGTTAATGTTAGCTACAGCATCTATGGGCCCTTTTCACAAACATATGGCTGTTAACTCTGCAAGGTAAAGACCATTTCTCACTATTGCCAGTAATGCTACAAAAGCAAACTTTCTGTAGCTACTAACTCTGTCTGTGATCATGTGTTTACTGTTTCAATAAATTGTACAATACAGATGTCACTGACATATCTTTACATTTTTGTTATAAACACGTCACAAAAGTTGGCCAATACCTTGCTGTTAGTGCACAAGCATATGATAAGTGTGTCTCGGCACACTTATCGGCAATACTACTAGTATTACATGTTTAGTAAATAATAGTGATGGTTGGCTACTGAAAAGGTCTCAAGTTTTTATATGTATCCCAACAAAAAGTTAGGAACTTCTAGTTAAAATAATGCTATGCTCATAGAATTGTTATACAGTTACTGTAATTGAAATCGTTTCCTCAATGGACAGGGTTGATTCTTCTGGAAAAAATATTCTTCAAAGGTATGTCTTAAGATAAAATAAAACTTAACTGATCCCCAAAGGATAGATTAAAATGGATGCAGTTGCCTTAAAGATCCAGTCAGTGATTTTTTAAATTAGTGCTACACAATGCACTGAAACTTATTTGTCCTTATCTACACTGTAATTTAAAAAAAAATAGTGAGGCTATAGGTTTTGTATATTTTCAGTTATAGTCAAATACCTAACCAAGTATTACATGCACTGTAGATGTCCACACAGTAGATTTTTTTTCATGTATTGACATGACATGACATGCTTAATATTTGAGAAAACAATCTATTTGTCCCCCTTTTCTCCAGAATTGACATGTGTGAAAGGGAAGCCAGGGGATTCTGTCAAACAAAAGACCAAGTCCTTTCAGCGTCCAGCATGTAGTGCATGCTTTTCTACCTCAACTACCTTGAGAAAGCATGGATTGGACAAACACCGGAAGGTTACAGAACCAATATTCCTTGTTGATGAAGACAAAGGAATATTTGTTATAGCCCAGGACCATGTACTATAATTAACCTCTGCAAGTCCTTCAGTAGGCAAATCCTTGTATTATGAAGTAGCGGGCTACAGAGAATTTATGGTTATGGCTACTGGCAGAGAATGCATGCATCTTGAAAGTGTAAAGTATTTCAAGCCCCAACAACCATCTCCTCTGCTACAGACAAGTTCCATTAAGGAGATGTTTGAAAAGGGGCTGATCTCCAGTTCTACAAAAGAGGAATGCAGTCAACTGAATCACAAAGCCACACAAGATGGAACTACATGTTTCTACCCAGTCTTTTTTCAGGAACACGGCTACTCAGGCCGTTTTCACTTTATACAGCAAAAGTGAACAGTTGGTGCATTTTTGGAAGAAAAGAGTTACTTTGGACACTGACAGTAAATGGACATGCCGTTGCAAAGACATCTAGAAAAGAACATGTGTCCACATTTCTGTCTCAATGTGATGGACCTTTCAGGAGAAATAACACTTCTTTTGTGAGAGTGAAAGGGAGATGGATTTCATCAGTGACACTGATGATGGTCTTTATAGTTAAGACACGGAGCCAGGACATTTTCAAAGGGAAGATAAAATAAGTTCAGTATAAATAAAAAATATAGTAGGATACACGTGGAACTCCACCAGAATGCCTCCTAAACTGCCAGAGGAGATGCAAAACACCGCACCAAACATCCCCCAGAAGTTCTCACCAGACAAAACCAAGTGCTCTTATGGGCCAGGTCCCATCAGATCTGTCAGAAGAGAAAATTGTTACAAAAATGAGACCAGTTTATGCGATTCTTACAGTTCACAAAGGTTTGTCTGCTTAAATGACTTTTTTCAAATACATTTCTTTTGTTCTTTTTTTATAACACTTTGAAAAAGGGCCAAAATCAATGCGTATGAAAAACAGAAAATACTGAGAAACTTCAAATTTTGATTATCATCACTATGTCCTGAGGCGATAAAAAGTGACTTGACCAAAGAATATTTATGTATGTGTATGGTGGGAGATGGCTTATGCTGTATTGTGACAGCAAAACAATTAAATAAACACAGTCTTTAATATATACCTATCCTGTAGGTCACAAAATTCAGCATATTATGCAACTGTTTACTTTTTTTTCTATTCAGGTGTCCATGTTGACATCAAAACTTGCCCCATCTGCAAAACACCTGTCAGATTTCAGAACTAATTGACAGGATTCCACATAACCACAGAACTTGAATGGATTCAAGTTCTGTGCACATAACAAATTTACTTCAATTTTCATGTCAATCATGTCAATTACTTTAGGTAATTTTTTTTCACTGGACAATGTTCCAACATGTAATGGCAGTATTTTGTGGATAATAATGATGTAAATACATTACAACTATTCACTTGGTCTTTTTCCATGGAGAAAATCTTTATTCTTTGGCAAATTGCAAGGCATGACCAATTGATCCAATCCAATTACCTACTTTATTTTCATAACTGGTGAGTCTGTTGAAGAAGCCTAATGCCATAGATGAGAAAGATGATGATCTATCTGTCAACATCACTCCAAAGTGGGGCTGACTTGAGAAAGAAATAATAGCAAGCAGAATCTACAAAAGTTTGATATTGGACAACATGTGTGAATGGCACCCATGGTCAAAGCTGTAATAATGAACAAGGAATATGAAATTATTAAAAACAACTACAAGGAACTTTAATTTTGTCTCGATTTTAGCAGTCCCTGTGGACAAAAGCGGTAGTGTTTCCTGGGAATAAAGACTGCATTTCCCATGAGCACCACCGCCTCATGGCGTAAAAATCTTTCAATCCCTCCTTTTCATGTCTTTTTTAAAAATAAGTCGGAAGGCCAAGAAGATGTCTAATTTTAGCTTTAATGTTATCAAATGAAGAGAAATGTCCTCCGTATCCTACTAACATCTTTGTACTCCCTCATGCTACAATGCTATGTAATGTAAACATAGGCTCTTCGGGTCTGCGTGCCGTAAATCATTTAATTTGATTTCATGGGGAATCCGACTTGGTGGCAGGCATAGAAATAGCCAATATTCTCGCTGATGGTCTCATTTGCTTATTTAGGTCATATAGAGCCATCAGTTATTACACTGAGACTGTTTCATAACCAGTTAAAAACATGTCAAAAACACAGAACTGATGACAATGACAACATGAAACATTTCTTTCTATTTCTGTTTAAGAGTTGAAAACCCACAAGAATTGCTCCATTCCACTTTTGTGCCAGGGATTGGACCTGCATCAAGAATCGGGGATGTGGTTCAAAAGAGAGATCCTGAAAGGTCTCACCAACAAGCCAACAACTGAACCTAAAACACATAAAGGTCCATGCTTGAATAAGGAACTTCTTCATTTGATGGAATCCAAAAAGGTGCAGTGTTTTTTTATTCAAAGTCCAGTGGTCACTATTTCCGTATAGTTTCCCTGTTACCCATATTATTTACTTTGCATTGCTACAGATAGTGTTTACATTTACATCGAAAGTTCTAGCGTGGTTGTCTCCATCTAGGTGGCGTATTGCACTCTGTCATACATTATTGTTCTCCACTTTTGTGGCAAGAGAGTGCAAGGGACCATGCAGACGACCTTTTAAGCTTTCATATCCCCCAAATGTCTACACATCTTATATTGCTGGTAATGTTGCAAGACACACCAGCAACAGAACAGAAAGAGTTTTTTTCATCCTCATGATGGAAGGCTTTACTAGGCTTCAAAGGAAAACACAGAGGTGGCAGAAGACTTAGTTTCTCAAGCCAGACGTGTTGGCTCCTGCATTTCCAAATGCTTCAACCTAACAGTCTGTACTTCAGAAGCTCTGAAAATGAGTGGCAAAATAAGGCAGATATCCAGTCATTTCCTCACTTCCATATCCCCTGTGCAGACTCATAAATAACTCCTAAAACAAACTGGTCAAAGCCTAGCTAGCTAGCTGCTGAGCAGTAATGAAAATTCCAAAAGATATTTTCAATTCAACTCTTTTGGAACTTTGCAAAATTTATTTTGTGACAAGCGAGGTTCCTCCTCGCCGCATAAACATCTTTAAAGTTTTTTGGTATCTTCTTTCACCGGTTTTCGTCAGCATATCATCCATGCTAGCTAGCTGTCTTGGTTGTTTCTGAGGGGAATACATTTTTGTGAACACTATGACATGATTGGTCGAATACTCTTCCAGTACAAAGAGTTTTTCCGGTGGAAGATGACAACTTTTTCTCCCCAAATTTTAACAGGTATAATTACAGACTTATCTATGGGGCATTTGAAGATTGTGGAAGAGAGTCTGGCTTTATAGACTATATAAGACAAAACTCTGAATGTACAACTTCCTTGGGCGAAAAATCTTCTGTTCAGGAGGAATAAGTCTGACCCTCAAAAGGATGACAAATCAGGAGACAGTCTTCAAAGGCCACATCCTGTCGCAGAGTCCTCTGAATGCTACTCCTTGCAAAACTACTTTCACCAAAAGAACTGGACTCAGCCAGAGGAAATACTGTGCAGCCTGAACATCGTACCTGATCTGTGCAGTAATGTGAATTTGTCAGAAGCTGAACACAAAAACAGGGAGCTCTCTTATGACAGATACTTCCTATGCCAAATGAAAGCAACACACTTCTTGTTTTGTTTGAGGTTGGTCCCCCATCTTCACAATGACATCAGAAATCAGAGGTCTGTGACTTGAAATGTGAAATGAGTTAAGAATCAGATGCATGGCTGATGCCCACAAGTACAAGAGATTATGTGACAAATTGTAATTTGTAGTATCTTAATGCAAATAATAACTAATTTGTTATTGCCCACAACAAATAGAAGACTGTTGATCTGTGAATGCTAATATTCTGTTTGTTTTATCACTAACAAGTTTTGATTGATTTATTTAAGTCCTTGAAAACACTTTGGGGGAGAAACCTCATTTACAATGGTGCCAGGGTACAGACATACAATAAGAAAAGACACAACTAAAATCACCGAAGCTAGAAGGTAGCGGTAAAGGAAGAATACATGGCTTTATCAATTAAATAAAACAAGATAAAATTAACAATGTTAAAAGGTAAAAATTCAGGAACTGACAATGAGATAAATAAATAAAAACAATAAAAACAATTAAAAGTTTAAAGGAAATAAAGTAAATAAAATTAGAAATTAAATGTTGGAATTGTCTCAGCATTATTAATGAGGTCATCTTAAAGTTTTTTTGAAGCATATTCCAAGTATTTGGGGCACAGTAACAGAAAGCAGATCTTCCTATAACCTATTTGGCACCTGCAGGGTGAGCCATGTGTGTGAGCAGGTACAATGGGTACCAACATTCCAAGAAAGTAGGGCTGAGAGACAGGGGGAGCTTTTATAAAATAGCTTTATAAATAAATAAAAAACAAATGCTGATCTGTCCTCGTTGACAGAGCAGGCAAGCCAGTTTTAAGTTACAGCAGACAATGGTGTACCCAACCAGAACTATCTCCAGTAATAAATGTTGTGGAGTGATATACTGCATCAAAAAGTTTGAGAGTGGAATAACATCCCTGTAATCCAATACAGAGAGGAAAACTGCTTCAACAATTCATTTTATTGTAAATAAAAATAAAACAAGATTTATTTCTAAAAAGAAAGCCAAATTTCAATCTCAGCTTTGACAATGTGTCAATATGGACTTTAAAAGTAACTTTTTCATCAACCAGAATACCTAGGTAATTATAGTATTGCACTCCCTCTATTAAGGTGTTGTCAACAGAACAAATTTCAAAACTACCATAGTCACCAGGCAAGGAGAAAGATTGATGTTCTGTGATGACAGACTTGTTGGTTCTTCCTTTGCATCCTTATCACACCAAGATTACCATGAACACACTGCTTTTGCCTCAAGTCAAGAACCTTAAGTACTGCTTTATAGCATTATCAAAAAGGCTGGTGGTTCTCAGTGCCGTTTTAGGAGAAGTTAGATGGTTGGAACTATAACAGTATCCTTCAGTCTAGCACAGTGCGGCTAGTTTCAACCATCTAATGTCTCTTAAAACAACTCTTGTTTTTAAAAACAATTCCACGACATGTATATATACTCCAGTTACACACCAAAACAAAATGCAGCATTTAAATGCTCCTCAAAGTTTAATTACACAAGTGGCTCTTTCATCCATAATATAGATGGGGCCTCAAGAACCCCACTCACTTTTTCCAGTTTCCTCCAATTAAGGCGCAAGTCCACAAAAGCACCTCATTTTGTCTCTCAAAAAAGGTACAGCACACCCTGGAGAAACTGGCATCCTGTTGAGATAATTACTTGCCCACCTCCCAAGCCTACTGATTGCTAATAGTGGCTTTAAAATTGGGTTGTTGTTGTTTTTCCCCCAATTTTCAATCCCTTTCAGTCAAAATGTAAAAGAGGTGCTCTACGAGGGCTGATAGCAGGCGTATGTTAATATCAGCTCTCTATGGTTGCTGCAGTGGTATCACCAACAAGTTGAATTGCTGAAAATCTTGTTGAATTATTCATAAGAGATAAAGTCCATCAAATAGAAACTGCCACTCTCAGATGTCCTGCTGCTTAACTGACCCAGTGTGACCTGTGAGTATCATCACGCGCGCGCGTGCTCGCACACATACACACACACACACACACACACACACACACACACACACTCATGTATGTATACATGCATTCATGCACACACTAACACACACACAAAGCTGCAGCATCCACATTCATGCCCTACAAGTAATCCACAGTATGCCTGAATACACGTAGTTACCGGATTGATACATATGGTAGGGGAGACCGGGGCTGGTTGTCACACTTTTTACTCTTGTGTGAATTGCTCATCATCTAAACATATTTCAATAGTCATTCCTACATTAAATGGAAGCTAAAGGTCTTGGCTTGGAATGTGTATCCCTTTCATTTTTCAACTTATTGTAACAAATCGGTAATTAACCATCAAAGACACTCTGACACATTGTGACAACCAACCCCATTATGGGGTTGGTTGTCCCTATAGTTGTCAATGGGGTTTCAGTAAAAAAAAATAAGTGACTTAAAATAACAAGCAACTTTTTAGTTTTTTAAACTAGAAACACCAAATATTTTAAAATGTAAATGTAATGTTTTAAAATGAATACTAATAGTACTCATCAATGCCCCTTGTCTTTAAAACATGAATTTGAACCAGGTGATTATTTTTTTTGAGTTGTCCTTTGTAATAAGAGGTGAAATTAAGGAATTTACAGTGCTGAAAAAGCAGTCGAAGAACATGCCAACATTCTCTCTCTTGAAGCTTGAGGCGCGTGCCAAGCTTGTGGCCTCTGGTGATCGGATGGAGAGAGAAGGGTGGCGTTTGAGGAAGCCACTGAACCAGTCAGCACTGGCTCAACAAGTCTCACTCCAGG
>OMKZ01034531.1:11483-25919 GCA_900302535.1 Neoniphon sammara | reverse complement strand
GTGAGAAAAAACCTTTTGCATTCTGTGAGGTGTTTAAATGTTCAGGGCTTTTATTTTTAATCTCCACTGTTCATTCTTGTAGGAGTAACAGATAAGTTCATGACAAGTGAAGAAGCACTTTGTAACTTCACAGCACTTTGTTTATGAAGTACTATGTGTTTTTCTTATTAATTTCTCCCATTATAATTAGCTAGAATATATTCACCATTATTTATTTGGCCATTTATGTGACAGGGAGTCATTCTTGAGGCCAAGGTCTCTTACAGATGAGCCCTGTATGTGAATTTTAGTCAAAACCACACCTTGATTAAAACAACAATAAAAGAGTGGATAATTACATAAGATAATATCATAAGAAGCCAGAACACCACTTAGTAAAAATTAAATTCACACAGATACCAGACGGCCCAGTTTTAATTTGCTTTGGAGATCAGTGCATACAGAATGAGGCACTGAATAACAGAGAGGAGATGTGCCAAGCTCAGTGGTGACTAATGGCAGCTCCAACATTAGGCAACTCCGGGAGGTGAGGTGAAGTGTAGCCAGAGTGTAAAGGGCCGTGTACACAAAATTGATGTGCATAGTTCTGTGTAATCTCAAGAGAGGGCCAACCAGTTTTCTAGTATGATATTCAGTAGTATGATTCAAATCGGTTAACTGTAATAAAGTGTACAGTCAGCTATATCAGATTGCATCCTGTTGCTTTAAAACAGTGACAGTAGTTCCTCTGCCTTATCAGCATTAACAACCCATTTTACTGTTGCTCTTTTCTGACATTTTAATTTCTTAATTTCATTGAGTTAAGGCAGGCTGTTAAAATAAATAAACCCATAATTCAGTTATCAGCATTATTACCAATGTTTATATTTTATTACTACGACTACCTCTTGTTTTGTTTTCTATGGAGTGTGGGCCTTTAAAGCCCTTTTAGGCTGTAAACAGTGATTATAATATAAATTATATATAAATTAATTTAGTCTTCAACTTCATACTACTGCTAATAACAAATGTTCAATTTTTTTGGTACTAATTGATTCTATTAAAAATAATTCAAAGGCTAAGAATCTCTTTGTTCCCATTGTTAAGTAAAGTTATTCTGACTGTAGCTATGTTGACTCTGTGTTTCCACTGGACATCTTGATGTCTTCTCAGGGGTTTTTCAAGATGAATGACTGTTACTGGTATCAGATGATGATGCAGCAGTTTTGCAAACATAAGTGTTGCTTCAGGCACCTGCTGTGTTTCAGGTGGTAGGCAGAAAAGCACAGCATGTGTGCTGTGGTCCTTTCAGTACTGAAGAACATGCTGCATGGCCCCTCGAAATTTCCCTTTAGTCTGTTAAACCTTGAGATAGTGTCTCAAGGTCAAATGACAAAGGAGGAACTATTTCATCTGTTTAGCTACTCAGTGCCTGATTGGTATCCTGCCAGTAATTTAGGGAACTCTGCGGGTAGACTCAACCTTTTCCCCCACGCATCCTCTCTTTCATGCACACACACACGCCCACACACAATTCACACACTACCTGATTTCTGTATTTTTTGCTGTGTTTTTGTGTGTGAGTGCATGTGTGCGCACACAGCATATATACTGTCTTTCTGTTGTTTTTGTGGCAGACAGAAAAACATGCACACAGTCAGGCACGCCCGTGCAGGCACATTCTAGACTTGCAGCTCAAATATGCAAATCTGAACTTGCAAATCAGAGCTTTCTCCTTTCCTCAGGGAACTGGACTGTTAAAGAAATGCCTCTGTTCAGCAGTAACAGGCCTGACAGCGTTTTACTTCCTGGTTTTTAAGTTATCTTGTCTCCATGTTTTTTCCAGGCTTGTCTCTTAACTTTATCTCGACACCATCAATCCCCCTGGGGGCCCCCCTTGCAGCGATAGTTACCTTATTTGCCCGCATGTACAGGTATTCCAGGAAAAAAAAAAACAATGATCATCTTCATAATTGAGGGATCCAAGTCTGCCAAAGTAAATTTGCAGTGACATATACTCATTATATGAATTGGGTGGTTTGCCATTAATGACAGCTCAAGGGAGGTACTCTGTTTATATCAAGGAGACAATCTTATTATTAGGATCGAAAATTATTGCTCAGGTTGAGGCATTAGATCCAGATATGCGCTGGTCTGGGGTTTTTCATATTCTGGACCCCCAAGTTGACTTTCAAACTTAAAGCTGCAGACCCTCATTTTAAGTGCTTTTACCCTTGAACACTGACAAATACATTCAAATCAATGAGATTATAAAATATGTTAAAATAATCATTCACATTTTTGTATCATAAGTTAATATGTAGCGAATTAAATTATAGTGAAACTTCCTAATTTAGCTAGGACCCCTTCAAGGACCCCTTGGGTCCCTGGACCCCACATTGAAAACCAACGACTTAAGTAATGGCTCATACTGAGTCATGTCTTAACAGCCAAGCCTTTTTCACCTGAGAGATCAAATATCTTTGTGTGATGCAGAAATTGGAGTTGTTTTACATTACTCTTCTGTTTTAGCCTGTTAACACCCTAATGGCTTTCTAGTATCTAATTACAAATGTCAAATGTTTAATTTGTTGCGGTCTGGAAATTTACATGGAAAATGCTGAGATATGATGCATGTAGTTCAAACATCAGAGAGTTACTGCTCCATTGTGGAGGACAAATCAACTACTATATATTATTGAAAAATGGCTGGGGGGGGGGAGGGGGTACTTTCCATCACCAACAAGAGACTGTTTAATTGCTGTATCATATGATGAGTAAACATGTGCCTTCCTACTCATGCAGTTTTCCTGGTGTATTTGTGCTCACTTACAGCCACGGGAACAAGGAAGTTTTTTCTTGTCTGGGAATCCAGCTGGCTGTGAACTTCTTCCTGGAGAGAGGTCACTCTGATATCACTGTGTTTGTTCCCTCATGGAGGAAGGAGCAGCCCAGGCCAGATGTCCCTATTACAGGTAAGGTGATGGGAATTCATCACCATTTACAGTTTTCTACTTCCTTCTTTCCTGGGTGCAGTGGATCATTCAACAGAGCCCTCATTGTTAATCAAAACCAAAGACCGGCTGGATTGGTAAGAGGTCTGATGCCCTGTTGTGCTAAGTATTGTAGCTGAATTAAACAATATGTTATCATAAGTTTGAGCTTTGGCAAATGGTATGTAGTTGGCGGACTTGAAAGACAGAGCCTGCATTTAGAAGCGGCTCCAGCAAAAGACCAGGACAAGTTTGGCTGTGATGTAACCGCTGATTCTCAGAGTGAGCTGTTTTGCTCAGAGGGGAAATACCCCATGTAGGTTTTCTTTCCAAATGGCAACTTCAGTCAGCTGAATTTCTAATCTATGTACTTCTCATCTAACTGATAAAAATGTGGGACTTTTTTGATTATCTATCACTTCCTATGATGCCCAGAGATAATTGCCTTTTGAGCTGTTAACATTGTAGGTGGTTGTAAAAGGCTTGATTGTCTTATATTTACTGGCTGTTGACATTGTCCTGCTCTGCTGCCAAGTCCTAACCAAAACCTGTTTGCTTTTGGTGCATGGACAGCTGGCACGTACACATAAATTCATTTTGTTATTGGCCCTTAACATATTAAATGTCTCAAAATTAAACCTACCTTAGCTCTCAGAAAGTACAAAGTAAATATCAGTAAATAACAGTAATTGTTATCATTCTGTTATCTAACAAAACTATGTTTGGTGTGAAGATCAGCACATCCTGCGAGACCTAGAGAAGAAGAAGATTCTGGTGTTCACACCTTCGAGACGTGTGGCGGGCAAACGTGTGGTCTGTTATGACGACCGCTTCATCGTCAAGCTGGCGTATGAGTCTGACGGCGTCATCGTGTCCAACGACACGTACCGGGACCTGCAGGGAGAGAAGCCGGAGTGGAAGCGCTTCATCGAGGAGAGGCTGCTCATGTACTCCTTCGTGAGCGATAAGTGAGTTGTTTTTTCTCCTTGAAACAGAGAACGCAGATGAATGATAAATGACTTGCAATGTGGGCCTAATGTTTGAACGACACACCTCAGGTTTATGCCTCCCGATGATCCTCTGGGACGTCACGGACCAACCCTGGAGAACTTCCTCCGCAGGTTTCCAAGGACTCACAAAAAACAACTGTGTCCCTATGGTGAGGTCACTTCTGTACACTCATACTGCGTGTTTGCTTTATGAGTGGACTTGCATTGTTTAAAAGAGATGTGATTTGGTTTGTACCTGATTCAGAATTTCCTCAGGTGAATCAGATTCAGCCATTCAATACAATTATTTGTCTATTTGTTATATTTATTTATTTTAACTCGGAGACTTTAAGGCCATCTGAAAATGCACTGACACAAGTTTAAGTTAATCATAATCAATCATAATCAAATGCAGGAAAGTCACACAAACATATTTGAGCATTTAAAATCGAAGACAGCTGCATAAAGATTTTAATCGCTGGCCAATTTTCAGTACCACGTGGCTTTGTCCGAATATGTCAGGTATTTTTGGTTAAATGAAGCTCTTACAACTTACTTCTTTACTTTGTAAACATTAGAAACAATGAAATTATTGAGCAAATTAAACAGCTAATTCGGCCTAAATTCACTGTCCTTTCAGTGTTTCCCCCTAGAATTTTTTCTTGTAGTGGTGACATGGTGTCGGGCATATTTTCAGCAGCAGTGACACTGCTGAATGACTATACAAAATACCATAGGAACACTACAGGCAGCGGTGTGTGTGCTTTTCACACTGTCCCGGCCACATGTTGCTGTTTGTCACTTTGATCATGCAGGTACATCTTGGGTGAAATAAGCTACATTTAATCTGTTTTATTGTGGTATTGCAATGCCCATGGACTCTCTTAAAAATGTGTGACTCAAACTTAGTCACCTGCAGAGGTCCATCATAGATGATTCAAATTGTTGAGTTTCACGGGGCAGACCTAGATGTGACACAAACTGTCAGGAGTTTGCTGCAAGATGTTTCTCAGTGTTAAAAAGTCTCAGCACCGCTAAGCACAACTCTTGTATATTTGTCTTCATGTAGGAAAGAAATGCACTTATGGAATCAAATGTAAATTCCACCATCCGGAGCGAGCCAACCACTCCCATCGCTCTTTGGCCGATGAGCTACGGGAGAAGGCCAAGCTCCCTTCAACCCCCGCCAAGCAATCCTCACCAAGCTCTGGTTCTGGGTCTGCCCAGAGTCTCTCGCTGGAGGAGATGGCCCAGAAACTGACCCTGGAACAGTGGAGCGGCTCCTTAAGGAAAGATCAAAGAAGTGAAAGTGTCGCCCTGGTGAAGGGAAGCCACCGCTCAAGTAAGAGTCGGCCGTCTAAGAAGGAGAAGGCGAGCCAACCTTCTGCTTCTGACCTGGACTCGCAGCGGCACTGTGGCTCTCAGGAACAGCTGGACTCTGGGTTGGGCTCCATAGATAGCCAGCCAGCAGAGGCTCCTTGGGGTCACTGTGATCACCACTATGGCCCGGGGTACGGGTGCTGCCAGCCCACCCATAATATAAGGCACCAGTACTGTCCCACTAAAAACGCACCGTGCAACTGCTGCTCCCCTGCCCCTCCCTCACTGGGGAACACAGCTGGTTTCCAGCATCACAGTCACAGCATGGGGCCGGCCGTTAGCCGCAGCTCAGACATGATAGGCTACGGCCCGCCTCATTACCACAGCTACAACGCGCCAATGTATCCGGTCAGTATGCATGGTTACAGCCAGCCTGCAGATTTCCAGCAAAGCAGAGTCCATGGCCACCAGCAGCAGGCGTACTGGTCCGATCCGTGTAGGGTTTATCCCCCCCACAACATGGCGAGCGAGCGCTCGCACTGGGAGCCTCACCAGGAGAGAGAAGTTGTCCGGAAGAAGCTCCTAGCTATCTTCAACGCCCGCCTGGTGGACACAGCCATGGAGATGTTTCCTCAGCTGATGGATCCCCAGATGCTGGCGGCTGAGATCCTCATGCTGCAGAGTCAGAGCAGAGCCCTGAGATAGGACAAGTCCTGGTCTCGACTGAACCCACGTCTTTCAGTGGAAAGAATTTCCATTCAGAAGGCTGTAAAAGCCGCGATAAATATGTGATGTATATTGTGTATTGTTGTATTGTGGCATCCACCCTGCAAGAAACTGTGATTCTACTGAGAATACTTAGGAATCATAAACTATGTTAGATTATGTTCCCTCTGTGAACTACGTAAAATAAGAGGCAGTAAACAGTTGATACAAATTGTATCTTTTATGAAAAATATAAGAGGAAAAGTGGATTCTAATGCCCATTTTAGTTTCAAGGAGTTGGGCTAACTTGTAAATATACTATTGAGACATGTCATGGATAAAATGAATATAATGAATAAGATCATTTCATGTCATATTGGCACTGTGTGCCACTATTGCCACTATAATTTATTGATAGTCATATTAGCATTCATCATCTTTCAAATAATCATATTATGATGAAATACTGATGCACACTTGTGATACACAATTCTGTTGTAAATTGTGTTCTAAATTAATTATAGAAAACATACCTAAAACAAATACTAATTAAAACCTATCGCTAAATGAAATATGAAACAATACTGTTCAGTGGGATAAACATCAGTTTGACTATTAAACATGATTTTGTTTATATCTACCAGACATATCAATATCATATTGATATTGAAAGAATTTCTTATTGTGTTAATTGTGTCCATGTTGCCCAGCTTTACTAATGTGGTGAGATGATGCACATGACATTTAGATTACTGAAATGTTTGCTATTCAGAGCAGAGATTTCATTTCTCCATGACACAAATGACCATAGCTGAGACATATTTTACTGTGTAGGTTTTTGAGGTCACGCTAAAACTGAAGCTATGACTGTCAGGAGAATTAGTTGGCAGTTAAGCACGGTACTTTCAGTGCTTTATTAGTAATTTATCTCTCTAGAGTTCTATGTTTGTACTAAATTAATGTTGTTTAATAAAGCGCATAATGATTCATTTTTGATTCATAATGTTATTGAAATGGTGTCCATTTTAATATATCGTAAAAGTTATACATTTCAAAACTGGAATATTGAGTTCAAGTACACACTGACTGAACTGACTGAGAAAAGACCAACTTAAGTTTAATTTTCATCAATTGGAAAATTATAAAAACCTCTCTGTTATCTTTTCCAATACTTTTTCACTGAACCAAGAATGTGTGTGAACTATGAGAGTGTCAAACCCGAGTCTTGCCCACACAAGTATAAATCCCTCATCACACACATTCAGTGCTTTAGGATAACCTGACCGAGCCAGCAGCTCTCACACCTACATTCTTATGTGGAAACGTGTACTTGTGTACTGGGTTTCCCATTTTTCAATGTTTTTTTTTTCTCCTCATGTGACCAGAGGCTTATTTTGTATCCTTTGGAAAAAGAGGAAATGCATGGCAGTTCAAGGACAGCCTTCAGGGTTATTTACAACAATAAACATGAAACTTTAAAGGGGATATTCAGAGTTTAATGTTATGGTCAGTAGGTTTGTCAGCAGAGGTGTTTAAATCAGCTCTAGAAAAATAAACAGAGCGTGTACATGTTCTTTGTGTACTAAACAGGTTGAGTAACCTCTCTTAGTACTGATGATCGAGTTATCCCGTCAAATTCTATAAAATATCTTTGACCATTTGCAGAGGAAACGTGTCACCACACAATGTGTAGTGTAGGCTTAACAAACATACACTATGACTTGTTCTTTTATTGATAAAAGAAAACAAACAAAAGAAAGACATAATAGTAAAAACAAAAATGAAAATCACATAAACCACATTTTGGTCTGTTCAGCATAAACCTATGCAAATTTTAAGGGAAAAACTGGTATGAGCAACCTGAGAAACAGAAAAAGATGGCCTAATTAAATGGGGTCAGAACATTTGTAAGGAGATGGTATCAGATACATTATGCACAGCATGAGCTGGAAGTGGCAGGAAGTGGCAAACCTGAGGCTTATTCAAATGAAGCGCTGACAGCTCAGAAAAGTCTACTCAAGCTTTTAACGGTGTCACAGTTTTCGGTAAACATAAGCTATTCTGCACACTGTCACCATGTAATGCATCGCTTAACTTCCAGTAAACTAACTCAGTTATCATATCTGCTGTTTGAATTATTAGCTATTTACTTCAATGAGCAGTGAGGTTATTGTTGATAGCTTATTACACTGCTGTTTATTGAAGGCACTGGCTTATTGGCAAAGAAAGCAAAAACTATTAAGCTGTTGGAGAACAGAGAAAAAACACACGATGTGTCCAATGATTTATGACTCATTCAAGGAAACAGTTTTCCATTTGTGTGCTGCAGTGGTGTCCCTGTACTTTCCCAGCTTATTGTGAAATATGATATTGACTAAAGTACACACATACTCACACACACGTGCGTATGCACACACATGCGCACACACGTGCTTTATCTGAATTGGGATGTGGAACAAGGGACTATAAATATGGACTTCTCCTTTGTACAGTTTAAATACAATATAAGATGAAAATTCACTGATACTGATGGGCAAACTGGACTGCTGCAGGTGCAAATAGTAGGACATCCAAGAGAAGCTGAATATGAATGGGAATATAACAAAAAAGGGCTGTGTAAGTATACATAATGTACAATTTCAACATAATAAATAGAATCAAACAAATAAACAAACAAAACATCTATATACTGTAGGTTATATGCAATATATAACATGTAAGAAAAAAATAGAATATGAAGGAAATCATAAAGTGACATTACAGCATACAGCCGTACAGGATGTGCACAGATGTGCTCATGTTCATGTTACCAGGTAATGCAGGTGTGCACGTGTACAGAAAAGTTCACTGATTGTGAGCGAGGCTTCAGAAAATCCTGGGGGTGCATCAGTCTGAGCGCCAGCAGCACTGTGTGAGACAAATAAATCAAATAGCATGATACTGCCAGGCCTCTGCAGGTGGCAGCAGGTATGTGATGTGTTGTCCAGGCCCATGTGGGACTTATTTGCAAACTGGAGGTCCAAGGTCCGACCGACCTTTCACAGGTCTTTATTATTATGATTCGAAATTGCAACCCTCTGATTACACCAGCTTATATAACCATATAATTTCATAAAATGTCTGAAAAGATTAACTGATTTGATATATGTTCAGACTTTTGTGATCTACTAAACCTGTGGTGTGTTAAGCCACAAATGATGTTCTTTATTGTTTATCTCACCCATTGCAGTAAAGACCTTTGCTTTCATAGTCCGCTGTTTGCCAGTGACAAGCAGGTAAAAGTTGAGGTCACCTCTCATGAAACCGAATTACCTATTTTCTGTGCAAGCCAAGAACCACGGTGACCAGAAAGTGGTCAGCACTCACAACTGAACCAAACAATAAAGCTAAATTTTTCTGTGTGTAAAGGCTAAATAATGTCAGAGCTCATATTTAACGCACTGATACTTTTAATTCTAAGTTACTGATTCTAGCTCTTACATGGCATCTTTCCTGACTAATAAGCCAAGAGTGTCTGGGAAACATGAAAGGTACAATATCTATAACTAATATTTATCAGTTAACCATATACCACTAAGATGTGCCTTTAGATAGCAACAAATCACAGCCCATGAGTTTTGTAAAACAAAGAAAATGAATGTTATAAAAATCACCCTTGCATATAGGAGGTAGACTATGTAAAAAGTTGTTAAAATGTTTTTTCTTACTTACATAGTGTATATGAAATAGTTAGATTGGAAAGCAATGTCATAAAACTCACACCAACCCACCCACTTTTTTTTATCAGACAGAAGTATCAGCAGAACTTCCTGCATGGGACACAGCTGCATCTCTTAAGACAAACCAGATTTTTATCACTTCTTTGAACTAGACATGGAAACAGACTATTTTTTCCTGTTGTTAAGTTGTTAAATGTCAAAACCGTTCTGAATGCAGCGTCCAGCTCAGTGAAGCAATAATCTGTCAATCAAAATCATCCTCCATGCAGTTTTTGATAAGTTTATTTGGCACTTTCCACATGGGGAAGATGCATGTAAATTCTATGAAATGGAGTGTAAGATGAAATCTAGGGCCTTAATGTACAGGAGTTGAAATAGATAATATTCAACACACATAATCTCACGCACACACGTTTAAGATGCCATTTGACTTGAGAATTATTAGTCACAGACTGTCTACACCTCATCTGACTTATAATTACCGCAATCTGACACTTGTGCCAAAGGACACACTTTATTGTAAATGCACACAGGTCCAGGCATGAACTGGTGTTCCTAGACTGCAGAAAGACGGAGAGAAAAGGGGAGAGACAGGCTGAGAGTGAACGGCAGAGAGGGTGAATAATGCTTTTCCACGCTCAATAGAAGTGAAATCAAAAGAAAGGCCTCCACACTTGCCTTAATGCGTCAATAGTGCTGATGTCTTGACGATGCAAATTAGGGAAATGTCAATAAATCTGAAAAGCCAAAACCTACTTTCTGTTTTACCATCAGGGAACATGTATCACAATAACCTACTTTTTGACATCAGCTACTTTAACACCCCCTGCCTGCCCGAGGACGAAAGCTGCACTCAGATCGTCTTTTAATGCAGGGGTGCAGCACTAACCCCAACCCTAACCTCCTGCATGAATTTAAGTTCATTTCAGTTCATGGGATTCAAACAGACGAGATGAACTGATAAACTGAATGACATTTACATTGTTCTTGAACTATTTTCAAATTATTCTGTTCAGCATCTTAGTGATATTTTTATGTATTTATTCAGTGTGCCAGGACCAATCAAAACAAACAAAACAAAATACACTTTTGCACATATTTCCCCTTTTTTCTACCCACCCCATCACCCATAAGTCCACGCACAAAAAAGAGGGAAACAAAAGAAAATAACAGAACAGTCAACTTACATTTGAAGCCATGTAATGAATATGAGGTTGCCGATTTTTGTCATAAGGCGCGCAAGTAGTCAGTTATTTTAACCAATAGGATATTGTTGGGGAATAAGTAGATTTCCAATGTACTGCAATGCACTTCTTTGTGGCAATCGAGGCCAGATAAATCTATATCTACTTTTTTTTAAATGTATTGTAAGGGTTGCAAGAGTTTGTGCCAAGAATATACAAATGAGATGACTTTGGTAAATGCTGACAATAAATTACAAGACCTAAAAAACATACTAAGGAAGTTACCTTTTAACTTTTTCCAGTGGGAAAAAGACACTGCAGGAAAGACACTGCACAATCTGTTTTATGAAGATTCCCTAGTGTTGTTTTTGAACTATTGGATGAATAATAACATTTTTTTGTGATACTGTGATGATCTCAGTGGGGAAATCATTTTTGCGACTTGATCTCTTGTCCCCTGGGAGGTCAAAGCACAAGATCAGGATCGGCTAGACACAACAGTGAGCCTAGAGCTGCAAGCAATCAGTTGCTCAAGGACACCTGAGCAGGGTGGATGCTGTATGTCCCAGGATGTTAAACCCAGGCCTTCCAGTTGAAGGACACTCTCCCACTCTGCTGCCCATCACAGATTAACAACATCACTGAACACATTTACATTCTCAAACCTGCATCCCACTGTAAGACTGTAAGAGTATTCATGACCAGCATGCAACAGCTTGAGTCTGAGAGAAGAATGGTCCATACTCCATTAAAAGTAAAGGTCTTGCACTCAAAATGTTACTTAAGTACATTAATATGAGAAATAAAATGTACTTAAGTACCAAAATTAGTCATTCAGAAGAATAGTTTCTTTCAGATTGTTAAATTATTGATGCATTAACCTGTAAGAAGTATTTTAATGTTGTAACTAACAGCTTCATATCCTGTGGGCAAGATTCAAGTCTAAGAGTGCATCGTATTTTGTTTTGCATGTCAAGGCTTATTCTGCAAAGGAACTTGGCCACAGCCATCAGACATATGTAGCACAGTAAAAAGAACTATATTTGCCTATGAAATGTAGTATGAAAGCAGTCTCACAAAATGCAAATGCTGAAGTACCAGTGCAAGTGTGCAAGTGCAGTGTAACTCAAAACTGTACTTATACATACTTTAGTAATTGTATTTAGTTGCTTTGCGCTTGTGGGTCACAGAAAGGAAGTTCTTCGTGTGAATTTCACATTCATGGTTAAGCAGATTCATAGTTCTTCACATAGAGGCCTAAGATATGAGACTCAGATGCAGACTCGAATTTATTCATCTATCAGGTGGAATTTTATCGCTCACAGATTTCATTATCAAACTAAAAAAGATACAAATACACATTTTAAATTAAGATATGCAAGGATGAAGTTAAAATATAGAAAGAGGTAACAAATATAAATATTAAGGTAAAATATATAAGGTTCATTGTCAAAGTAATAAATAGTTAAAATACAACATACAACAATAAGTTTAAATAATATGAAAATATATTAATATTTGCAAGACCATAAAACGCTAAAAACGTGCATAATGACCATAAATCACCCCGAGTGTTGTTGAGTGTGTGGATAGACTTCAGTACCCAGAAGTCAATTGGAGCTTGCGCAGTCGCAGTTTGAGGCCGCTGCATGACGCTAATTTTGTTGTCTTAACCTAGTTACTGTACTGCTCTCTCGTCTCTCGTGTCAGCCAACAAATGCATGTCGCAGTTATGTAGCCTAGCTAACATTACACAGGAATGGTACTGTACTGACTGACCGGCTAGCTACAGTCCGCATTCAGGCTGTAGACTGTGAAACTTCAGCTCGTCTTGTTCCGCTTGTCAGCTAGCTAAGTTAGCTAGCTTGCTAGCCACACGCTAGCAAACAGGCTAGTGTGAGGTTGCGATGTGGAGCTGTTTGTTTTTCCCTTTCTCATCGTCAGCAGATAAGCTAACCTAACTAGCTGGCGTTTTACCTTATGCTGTAACAAGCGATCGCCTCTTGGCAAGCTATCTAACCTAGCTGCCCAGCTGGCCTCGGGTTTTTTGTGTGTTGTGAGGCAAACACACATCGCAGTCCATCTCCTTATGCTATTTTTGCTATCAAGTGTCCAGCTAAGATGTGGCAAAGTGTCGGACTCACACTGCTGGTCATTGTGGCCACACTTGTTTGTGCATTGCTCTTCATGCTTTTTGGTAAGTTTAAATAATATAACCTTATTATTTAGTTAACTGCCCAGGCTGATCGGTAACCCGTTTACATGAAGTAAATACAAGTTATTTTATTGGATTTGGGTAACGTTAAGTCCAGTGTCCCTTGATTTGGTAAGGACACGAAAAATGTCATCACTAAGTTAAAGGCCAGGGAATAAACGACTGTAATAAACGTTTAAAGTTATATTGTATGACTGTCATTAACGTGGAGAAGTATATTGAATGTCTTTGGCCAACATGTTTCGGTTTCAGAAAGCAGTTTCTATTTTTATCATGTGTGCAGGACTCAGCACATAGCCATGACTGTTCATTTCCCCCTCTTCTCTCTACATATCTGATTTGACCTTTACACCCTGTGTAAAAAATTAACATATTTCTCTGTTAATCCAGCATTGCCATATATTTGATTAGAATGATTTACTTGATGTCCATTTTGTAGTTGTGCTTCATATTGAAGCAGACAAGACTGTCTGGACGAATGTATATGGATATATTCTTTGCATGAATTCAATTTCGTGGGAGTGACTTTATTATGCCATGGAATAATTGTTTTCCCTGTTTATTTCCTAGGTTGGTATGTAGTCTGGCAGCTCTTTCTGTCCAAGTTTAAGTTTCTGCGTGAGCTGGTGGGAGATGCAGGTTCTCCGCAGGCCGAAACTCAGCCGTCCGAAACCAAGAGTGACCGTTCCTCCAGCGCCACTCAACGCAGTCGGCCCAAGACTGCACGCCAAAGAATCGGTTCGCCAGAAAGCACCTCATAGACCATCCAAAAAGCTACTGTATATCCTTCACACCTTTATCTGCTGCTCACTATGACTGCTCGTCAACCCCCTTCAGATGTCACGTCTGATCATTTCAGACATTTCCCATCCACTCGTCACTCTACACTACGTATGGACCTTGTCGGCAGTCAATACCCAGCCCTCCTCTTGTCCAGGACACTTTAAACTGACCGGGCAAATCTCCTGGTTTCAAAGGGATAAGCCATCAAAATCACTGGCCATTTCTTTGTGTCACCTGTTGAAGTGTGTGTGTGTGTGTGTGTGTGTGTGTGTGTGTGTGTGTGTGTGTGTGTGTGGTCTACGTGTGTACAGTTCAACGTACTGAGCAGCATGTCTGGGGCTCTCCTCATGGTGCTGCAATAGTGACGATCAGCTTTCATTAGCTGTCAACCTGCTGCCTGCCACCTACGTGGAACAGTAATATATTCTCCATCACACCAAGATACCTGACGATAATGCCCTCATCATGATTCTGTGTCTACACTTCATACTATTTGATCCTGTATTTTTAGTCGTAGCAAGGCAATGTAGGTAGTACCTGTTTAAAAAC
>OMKZ01034531.1:0-11463 GCA_900302535.1 Neoniphon sammara | reverse complement strand
TTGTCTGCACCATTTCACAAGGAACAACTAAAGATTAAAACTGAAAGGAGCAACTTGTATAACTGACAACGTTTTATTTAACAGCCAAAACTTTATAATTACAGTTGCAATGAATGGAATGTTTTTTTGTTGTTTTTTGCTGTCACTGTATTGTTTTAGCACAGTATATGTGTAGTGGATTACCATCCATAAGACGGAGAGTGTCACACCTAATAGATAATGCTCAGATCGCCCCAGGAAGACAACAAATAACCGGCTTCATTCCAGCTGTCTAATAACTTGAGCTTTTTCTTTCTCCTTCACCCCTTCATGGACTCATACTTGAAGAGTCAGGAGAAAGTTTAAAGGCTGTGACTGATTTTGACCTTCTGGCATGCAATAATAGCTGCATACGTTGTTAGCCGTCTTTGCAGAGCGGCTACCCGGCTCCCTGCTGCAGTGGCGTCTGAGCCCTCTCCCGTTCCCTGTGCCTCTGTCTGCACCGGTGCCTGCCTAGATGGCATCCACTGTTCGTTACATGGCCTCTGATCCTTTTGTATAGCAAACAATAGCTTGGTTTCCATTACAGGGCAAAACAAGGCTGACCAGGGCTTAAGATGTTATTTTCATCACGTAGCTTCCCTCCAAATGAAACTCATGACTCTTGCACCTTGTTACTGGCAGTGATTTTGCAACAGTAGTTTTGAACAAGTAAACAATGCTATAAAACATGTTGAGTTGGCCCTGGCAAATCTCCTTTGTCTCTTTAGTGGAAAAGTTGTTCAGAAAAAAAAATGTCTGTGTGGGCAATGTAACGGTCGTACGTGTGATGACTGGTTAAAATTATTTTTTTTAAATATTAGCTGTAATTTTCCTGTATAATAAATATGACATTTTATAAAAATGCCTCATTCTGTGTACAGACATGGAATTACCCGTATATTAACACCATTTGTATTGAAAGTTATGTTGCTGTACTGAGAAACCAAAGGCTTTATTTCCATTTAATTTCTGATTGAGACACCTTCTTCCACAGAGCTGGGTTCCTGGCAAAACAGGACTTGAAAACTATTTCTCATAAACCAAAGTGAAACTTGGCGTAGTATTTTATAAATTCCTTGGGTTAGGTGATCTCACCCTTGCATGACACCAGTGTCTTAGCATCACCACAGAAATCCATCTGAAGTTTGAACACCAGGTGGCAGTGTTACACTTAAGGAAAATAGCAACTTAGAGAAAAGCATCTCAGTTTCGGACTACACAAATAGTTATCACTTTTGTCTAATATATTCCCATAGTCTATTTAGTATTTGTGAACAATATCCTGTGATCTGGGACAGAGAATAAAATGCTATTACCTGGATCTCCTTTTCCTTGTGTGTAGGTGTGTTAGGAGGATGATCAAAATTTAAGCATGGAGCAGAGGAGAGAGAGAGCAGCCTGTATTGATGGACATTGATAAACTCCTAGAAAGGTATGTAGACAACAAATGAAAAACTATTTGTTGACATAGTTCAGTTAACTCATTTTTGCTTAAATTTGGGCCCTTGAAGTTTCCTTAAAACTATCAAACATGGAATGCAGATTTTTGAGTGAAACTAGACATTAAAACCCAGACACCCACACCTGGAATACACAGACTCCTAATAGAAAACACTTTTTTGTGTCAAATTAATTAAACTCCTGTATTAAATGATTTTTCCTGCACTGACACCGCTTACTTGCCATAATTTTCCCAGACTGCAGTGGATCACCATTGATATGAAGTAAATTTCATGCATGTATAAGCCTTTTTGAGTTAGTCTGGTCTAGAAAACTATACTTTTTGTTCTGGAATAGGTTTAATTCAAGTCCATGCTGTCAGCTCAAATGGTTAACTGCTTAGTCCTGAACTGCTTGTGCTTATCAACCGAATTTGACTGTGAAACATGTAACAGATTGAAGTCTGGGTCCTCAAGCTGCTGACACTTTTTTTTAAGTTCATATGTATTGAATACTGTCACAGACGGTGGTTTGAGACCCTTCCACAAGGGTGTGTGTCGACCTATATATGCATTTGTTTTCTGTGCAGCGCTTTTGGAGTTCAGTTCTTGCATTTTGTTTTGGCACACTGCAGTTTTACATCTGCAGCTCTCCACCAAGGACATAATCAAATATAATTAAAAGTCAAGAAGGAGTAATGTGTAAACTTCACTGTGGTATGACTCAAATGTTGGGAATCTACACATCCAGAGTATCCTCTCTCCAGCGTGCACTTAAAACAGATGCTGAAAATTAAGAAGCCACCCTTAGAGTAAATTGACTTTGAGGCCTACCTACGTAGTTTTAGACATGCTAATGATGCCACTTTTCTCTAAGATCTGGCTGAGTGCATTTCAAGAGCTACTGTCTGCAGCTGGGGCCTTTCTAAGAGAGGAGGCCCTGCTGAGCTAAGAAGCTGTAATTTCAGAGCCTGCAAATACTTTACAGGAAATGATTGTGGTAAGCCAAGGAAATGACATCGACTCTCCACTGCTCCTTTGACTCTATATATAGTGAAAGCCAAGTTTTGCTTTTCACCTCTCTGCATGGCTTTAGGCATTTCATAACATCACCTCTGAAATGACCTTTCAGTGTTTGTTCGCGCAACAGACAGGTGAGCAGCTGACTCTTTAATTGCTGCTCCCCCTGTGCATCACTGTAAATTTCCACCTCAGCAGTCCCACACCTGTTTGCTGTTGCTCGTCCTCTTGGCTAGACACTATCTCACTGAGGAGCATGGAAACAACTGCTCCAGGGGACTGGTCAAAGTACATCTTGAACCTTCTGTCTTTGCATTGCCTTGCTCAGCTGTTTCGAATGGGTAAACCACCGATGGCTGTTTATGAGACGCCAGCTTCAGCTTTCTGTCTTTGCAACACCTTGCTTAGCTGTTTCGATTGTGGTAAACCAGACTCGAGTCCTTTATGAGATTTTGGCATGAGGCCCTTCATGACACACGCATACAGAAGCTCTTCTGCAGTTTTGCCCTGTTGTTCAGGACTATCTTTTCTGGCCTGTGTGGATGTATTATGGCTGTCAGGCTCTCCCCAGGTCTCAAGCATTAACTTCAGCCAAGACTTATGGCCCCCACTTGTTTAGAGCCACAAAATGTTCTTGGATGCCATTATTAGCAGAGAATAACTCTAAGCAAGACTTGTCAGTTGGATCTGGAGTCTTAGGGCGACATCTCCTGATTTACCGTGTCTGTCTGCAACCGGAGTTAAATGAGAGCCCCTTTAAAAGTCATTCCATTGCAGATTCCTCTCTCTCTCTCTCATCTCCCGGGAGAGAGCTGGGTGGAATGCGGTGGATAATAAAAACAGTGAGATTGGTTGTAAGTGCCAGCCTAGCGTGTGCTCAAAGGATTTTAATGAGATTTTCTGATTGGGAGCTGAAGGGGGGTGGAAGTCTCGCTGTGGTCATGGGCATCTTCTTCTTCACCCAGTCCCGTCTAACTATAGAACAGCTTCTCCACAGGGAAACACTATATTTCACTCAGATTATAATGAAAGAAAGGAAAGAGGGGCAGGCGAAGATGAGGAAAGGAGAAAAGAAAACAATGGCTGTTGTGTCCTACAGCCAGTTGGTAATGCACACCCAAGCCTCAGTCGACTTTCCCTGGAGGCTGCTGCAAAAGACGCCCCGTCATTCTGTATGGTTTATCAATTTGGCGCACATTGAACCAGAGGAAATGCATCACTGCAATGCTTTGCTTCGGTAACTGTGAAAACATGGCTCTCAGATCAAGATAAAAAGAGCATGTGAAAAGATGTCTCGTCCACTGCTTGCCCTCTCTGTGTCACATCTGATGTTCCACTTGCAAAGTGAAGAGTTATTTGGCACGGGCTCCTTACCCAGCAGCCTTACCCTGTGCACTGCAAAATCCTTTTAGCCCCATCTTTAACTGACCCTTTTAATGTTTAGAAGGTACAACTAACTAACCAGATATGACTTGAAATCGAAAACACTCTGCAAGGGTCCACG
Organism: Neoniphon sammara; assembly: GCA_900302535.1. Classification (NCBI taxonomy): domain Eukaryota; kingdom Metazoa; phylum Chordata; class Actinopteri; order Holocentriformes; family Holocentridae; genus Neoniphon; species Neoniphon sammara. The sequence goes on along the minus strand of OMKZ01034531.1, from coordinate 7,479 downwards.
AGGTTAAGACTGAGGGAGACAAAACATTGGAGTAAGACTCATACAGGCCTTTTCCTGAAAATAGGACATCAGCTAATCATGTTGTCCACTGATGAAACAATGGAGGTTCTGCCCTCTACAGCTACATAAAAACAGATTGTAAAACCTGAAATAACATTTGTTTGCATGCTTACCTGTTTATTTAATTGATCCATTATGTTTTTGTGTAAATTCATTCTTCATGTAGAAGTCTAATGTATCCCAGAGTTCCTGCTCTCACCCATGCCCACCTACTTTAACATCTAATACGGGTTTCTAAGTTGGCACTCACTGCAGTTTAACAGCACAAGTGACAGTTACATCAAATCTTGTGTATCGGTAAGGATATAATATGGGCTCAAAGACAATATGGCATCAAATTTTAGCCAAGCAACTACGGACTCTTTCTTAATTACCTTCCATGTCATGAGATTTCTTGTGTCGTTCTCACACATGGTTGAAGATGACAGTCCTTCTATTAGTTGTAGAACTAAAATCAGTGTACCATCCATCTAACGTGACAGCCACTTTGTTACAAAACCACCTTCATCTGAATTTGCATATTCAGTACCAAAGATTGGCAGAAAGAGTTTTTGCTCTGTTATCACTCCTATAGAAAACGTGTTCTCACTTGCATTGTAATAAATCAGTTATGTCAAAGAGATTAAAAGACGCAGTCACATGGTAAAGAACAATCCTTTACTTTGTCTGTGGAAAGCCCCAACCCCACAAGAAAAAGGTGAGACTAACATTAAAAAGATTTACACAAAGATCTACCGTCAACATCCAGCAGTAGGGCGCATCAACAACATTCTACGGGTGAAAAACGAAAAATAGGACATCTCATAAGGTGCTTCATAATATGTGACAGGAATGTTATGAAAATATGTCCATGTTATCCTACAGAGACACCAATGCTGTATCTATATATTCATACCATAATCATATAAAACAATCTACACAAAAATAGAGCAAATATCTACAGAACGGAAAGAACAAGACTATGTACAACATCCAAAAACACTCATAAAGATTACTGAGGAGCAATATATATATATATTTATATATATATTTATATTTATGATAGATAAATGTACACATGGTGTCTGTGGTGAAATATACAGGACCCAAAGGGCAAGTTACATAGCTGGAGATCACAACGCAGCCATTTGCAGCAACTGCTCTTTGAACTGTTGCGCATGGTGCGAGAGATCAGTGACTCTGTCCACCATCTCCTGGACAGCTGCTGTGTTGGGGTAGTTCAGGGCCGCTGTCTTGGTTGCGGCCACCACGGTCTTTAATAAGTCACACAACACGTTACTGGAGTTCATCACCCTGTTGGCCACCTCAGGAGCGGTTGCCTGCCTGGACAAAGTGTCTCCGATGAAGACCAGTTTATGAGCGCTGAGGATGACGAACTTGCTGTGCGCCACGAAGATGCGGGGAGGCTGCCCAGCACCAACGCAGCTAAAGAAAGCGTCCACAGCGTTGAGGAGCGTGACAAAGTGTTGCTCGCACTGCTCGGAGTAGAAGCCCAGCAGCTGACGGTCCCGTCCGCACAAATGGGTCCCTCCTCCGCCCAGGGAGGAGGATGATGAAGAGTCCGATGGGGAGGCCGAGGTTCCAGCAGGGTGTTGGTGGGACATCCACTGTGTGATGTCATTCTCCACGGGTTTGATCACTTCCTGCTCCAGCTTCTTGAACTGATTGATCTGTGAAAGAATTAAGATGATTATCTACCCATGTCCGCTGACTTGCTATCAGTCATAGCTATCGCACTCCATAAAATTGCATCTAAGAGTAAAAATCCTGGAAATAACTTTGTGCTATATCTGTCCAATTTTATAACAATGTGGGTGTGATACCCGTCAAAGTCGCCCCACTCTGTAAAAATGTGTCTGTGATTAAAATTTTGCCCTTTGCTGAAAGACAAACCAAATGGGAACCAAATGGGAATTCCATTTCCAACCATTGAGAGAGGAAAAATTGTTTTGGATTATATGAGTGAAAAGGTTAATCTCCTGATTCTTGTATCCTGTTATGTGTTAAAGCTGTGACGTGCCATCTGTCTGGTGGGTAGTTGAACAGAAGGCTCCAAATGTTTGACTTCCTCTGGCCTGCCCTCGTCACTATGTAGATCTCTGCCCTCAAGAGACCCAAAAGGTCACCAGCTGGGTCCAACCGATGTTGCAAATCATAAATACATTAATATGTATGACCAATGTTTATGTAATCGAAAAATTCTATAAAGGCAAAAAACCTACTGCACTCCTAATCAGTGTAACAATGTCCCTGAAAGTGAAATACCAGGGAAAGCCTCACCTGCTCCTGTCCCAGTTGAACTTTACTCTGCTTGATAATGTTCTCTTTCTCCAGCAGCTCTTTCTGCTGACGTTCAAAGTCTTCTTTGCCCTGAGGAGGAAGTGTAATAGTTGAGAAAATGCATTCAAACATTACTTAAACACATACATAATCCTACTTTGGCCTTTGATATCATACTTGTTTCTTGGATTATGATTGACAACACATTCTCTGTAATAAAAACTCACAATGAGTAAAGCAAATAAAGCAACACAAGGTCATGAACTTTTTAAAATCTGGATGAGCAGATGGACTGCACTAAATCCTACAATACAACTGGCACTGTCCATTGACTCTAGGTTAAATACTATGTCAACACAAAAAGGCACTAAGAGGCAATAAAACAGATAAGAATCCAAGAATTCCTATTCCTGTCCCATCATTAATCCACACCTCCAAGTTTTTGTACTTTTATTTTTACATACATCTTGTGTGCTTGTGTGCCTGTCTGCGTTGAATGTATATTTACACTTTACATGTCCTTGCACTAATGTTGTTTGTGGTGTACTGTATGAGCTTCTTCTACCTGTACTGGAATTGAATTCCACCAGCCTAGCTGTGTGGGAATAAAAGAAACTTGTTGCATGTTGAAGCATGCTGTAGCACAGTTCTTTCTTAAGATTTACCTGCAGATGTACATAGTCGTAGTCCTCCATCCAGCTTTTAACACACTTCTCACTGTTGTTCATGTTGTTTTTGTCTTGGCTGGTTGACACAGGGAAAGGCTTAGTCTGGCCCCCGTAGTTGTCATTGTCTGAGGAGGGGGAGGTGAGTGGGTGGATCATGTTCTCATCGGGTGTACTTCCTCTAGAGAAGGACCCATCCATCGGTGCTCGCCTGAACAGCAGTTCCGCATTGCTGCCTACCGTGGAGGCCAGCTGCTTGGCATCATCGGGCAAAGTCCTGGAGACCATGACATAGCGGTCCAGGTCGTCACTCTTGTTGTGGTGCTTGGCAGCGGCGGACGAGACCAGGGCGTTAAGAGCCCAACCGCAGTTCTCAAAGGCCTGGTAGATCTGCAGAAGAATCTGCTGGGAGTCCTCGAGGCGTCCCAGTTGCCTTCTCAGCTTACTGTGCAGACTGGAGTCGGATAGAGCTGTGGCGTTTACTGCAGCCCCTCTACCGAACACAATAAAGTCCCCAAGGGCAGCCCGGACCCTGTCTAGCACTGTGCGGACATCGTTGGCATGGCGTTCCATGAAGGGAAAAGTCCTCCAATGAGGGGACGCTGCAAAGTTCTGTAGGGCCCCAACCGAGGCCTCCACGCCCTGCTGCAGGCGGTACAGCCTCTGGACCGCAGCATCCAGGTCCAGGGCAAGGCGGCCCTCAGAGCTGGAGCCTGTGGAGGAAGATGAGGTGGACATGCTGCTGCGTGTGCTGCCTGTGCTTGAGAACGACAGACGGTTCACGCTGTCCGTCACGTCTGCTATCGCCCGAGCATCCTGAGGAGGGATGTCATACACACCCTTACTTCTGTCCCTATCAGCAGACGAGGCTTTTTGCTGGGAGGGCTGCATGCCCCGGGGGATGTCGTATACATCGTTTGTAGAACCCGCCCCTGAATGAAGGGCAGGGGGAGGCACGTCATAAATGCCTTCATTGTCTTTGGTGATAGGGTGGTGGTGATGAGCTGTAGGCTCCGAGCTGGGGGGGAAATCATAGTGGGACTGGGGGCTCTGTGTGGGCTTGGCGTGGGTGGATGGTGGTACATCGTAGATGCCCTCCTGTTTGTGTTTGAGAGGTTGAGGGAAGTCGTAGTTTCCCTCCTGGAGGGCAGGGTTGGCTCTGCAGGGAGGCACCGAGTAGACCTGTGAAGGAGGAGATCCATCAGGTTTATATGCAGTGCAAACACAAAGTCATACAGAAACTTGTCCTCACCGGATGCCCTATGCACAGAAGTATTACAGTTAGAGATTGAGGAAGTGAAAGGCCTTCTGGTTGCATGTAGATACTATATTTGCAAACCTCATAAGTCCTGCCTCTGATTCCTTCCTCTAATGCAGTCAGTCAGAATATAGCACTAAAGTGTTAGACTACCAGGAACTGCAGTGTCTTGACAGTGCAGACTATGTGTTCTGACGTACATGGCACAGAGCACCGGAGAGCAGTGGGGTGAATAAAATGGTGGCCTGCAAGTGATTTCCATCAGCCTTGAAATCCACTCTTTGCAGCTACACAGGCCTGCCCAAACTGTAATTAGGTACGACGCAAATAACAGGTCCCGGCATATTTCAGGTTATTACAAACAAACTGATGGCCCTAAGCCTGGTTGGGTCTGGAAGTCTGGTGAAATCTTAGAGGGTCTGGAAAGCGAAGAGTTATGTCCTTGACTTTTTTCCCTGCTGGAGAGTTCACAGGCACAGAACCATTCTCAAGGAGTTTTGGTTGAACACAATTGGCAGGCAAGGCTTTCATTTAGTGGCACCGCAAAAATGTCATAAATATGATCACTTGACGTATTATTCATTTATTACAGGCAATTAAGAGCAATACTAGGAACTGTATCAATAAACACGAAATAACATATTCCGGACATAAGTGGACTGCCATTTCCCTAATGCAACTTTATTTGACTGAAATTAATGGACTGACTGATGTGCCCTTTCATTGTGGTACAAGCTCAACTAGTTTTGTTGAAATGTTCTTTTACCCCTTGTGCAGAGGGAGGTACGTCGTAAACCCCTTGTGTCCTGAGGTCCATTTGAGATGGGGGTATGTCATAGACCCCCTGGCACCGGGTGCTGCCATGCTGCCCAGAGTAGGGCGACCCCGACATTTGAACCGATGGAACATCATACACCTGAAATGAGAATGTAAGAAAAACACTGAAAAGGGTGGAATAACTTTATGGTATGACTTGCAATCACACACTACCAAGGGATTCTTAGTAATTATGCAATACGGCAATCATGCAATAATTACTTGTAAATTACAGGTTACTAAAGCTGATTATATTTGACTGAGATAAGTTGCAACTAGATGATGTACACGTCAGCTGAGCAGCAGCTGTACAAGTTTGTATAAATGTTTTGTTTTTTTTTACCTTGCATAGTGGGGTGGAGGAGTATGTAATAATGTGTCCTAGAAGCTAACTACATTAGATTGATTACAACAGCATTACGCAGTACTGTACTGCAAGTTTTACTGACATAATATAATAAAATGAAACTAGCTTTTATGATCCCTTTGGGGGAAAACTGCATTAATGCAGCAGTGAAGAATAGGGAATGTAAATAAAAATGCAAGATGTAGAACATAGTGAAGATTAATGATACAGCTTCTCAGTTATGCTAACACAGAGCTCCTGCTGCCTTAAAAGAGTTCTTGCTATGTTGAGTATTGACAGATTTACAGATGTCTGAATGTACAAAGTTACGGGTAAGTGCAATGGATTAGAGTGAAAGTGACAGTTTCCCAAAATAACTTTTTTTCTTGCATCCTTTTTTTTATTCAAAACAAAATGCATATTCTGTAAAAAGTTCATAAATTAATGATCCCTTTTACTTTAATCTTGTTAACCGTTACATAAGATTTAAGAGTTAGATTTACTTAAGAGTTTTTCGATTATATGTAATACTCATTTTCAGCCAGAATGTCACTATCCCCCTTTTGCACCAAACCCTGTTATGGTCAGAGGGATCTGAGCTCTGGGTTTCAGGCCTCGCTCACCCTGCTCATCAAGAGTCATTGGTTGCACCTGTGATTCCCTCTCAGCAATCAGCCTGGCTGGGAGGATATATAGGGAGGTTGGGGGGGCCCTGTTCAGTTGGTTGTGTGTCACCAGAGAGTCAACACCTTTAGTTGGCTGTCTGTGTTTACTGTGTGTTTGAATGTGTGTGTGTATTACTTTCAGCCATTACATTTCTGTCCTCCCCCTCCTAGTGACTCAAACTTTGATTTTCTGTTTTGGGTCCAATTTATTTTTGTCGATCATTTTGATAGTATTAGTGGGTGGTTGTTGCGGAGTGGAATTCCCACAGCCACCTTTCCAGAACCCAAGAGGCCCTATTTTTTGGGGTGTAACGATGTAAGAATATGAGACACCTACCCCCTGTGCTCTGCTTGGTGGGACGTCATAGAGGTCCTGTTGGTTGTGCTGGCCTGGGCTGTATGTGTAGGCTTGTCCCACTCTGGTCGGGGTCACCACCTGTCCACCCACAGCAGGGGAGGGAGGGAGAAGGAGAGAGGAGACAAACAATCAGGGCTGCTGTATGAAAGCGACACCTGGGGCAGGACAACTTTGAGGACAAACACTCAGCATTGCAAATTGCAAACACATCCCTGCGGCCCCTGACTCTCAAACTTGTGAGCGTCTGTCTTTCCTCTCCACGGTTTTGCCTGTTTCCTAGTCCTCAAGTCCTGAAGTGACCCAGCGACAGAAAGTGATTACAGTTGAGCCAGATAAGTTCTGACAACAGAGACGGGCCTACATCCTCCCTGTGCCGTGTTTCAGGCTATTTGAGGAGAACTCTCCAAACCACGTGATAAACAGGCCTGGAGCAGACCAACCAAGGGTCCTTGGTCTCAAAACTGAAATGCTTAAACGCCTAAAAGCCACACAGAAACCCGTGATTTCAGACCCGATGGACTGAGGTGTGATGTTTCAAACGAGGGCAACACTGTAGGGCTGAAGGGCAAAAAAAAACAAAAAAAAAACCTGTCATGGTCTTGTGACAAAAGTGCAAAAATTAGTTGCACTTCATGAAAAGTAAGGAGGAAACTGACTTACAAAACCCATACATTTTTGTTAGCAGGGCAGAGGATAGTTTTTACGATTTAAGGGACAATAGGTAATTTATGACTTTCATCAACCTCTGAGCGACCGAGTCAGTGGAACAACATCAAGCAGGCTGGCACAATTTATGGCACAAATATAAAGGCCATATTTTTACAATGGAACGAGCAAGCCAGCTAATTAAAGAAAAGCTCCAGGAAACATTTATAGTGAAGAGGTAATATATCACAAAGCAAAATACTACAGAAACAGCACTGTTTTGTCTTTTTTTGGTCATCAACTTTCAAAACTACAAAACAGAACACAGGCTGTGAGGTGGATTTTTAAAAACCAGAACTCTCAGCAACTGGCAATGTAATTCGGAC